>PVLD010009608.1:0-17500 GCA_004027595.1 Dinomys branickii
TATTATCACAGGGAAGATAACTGATTGAGTGGTAGGGCAACAGAGATGAGGGAGGAGAAAAACTGAATGATCAAAAGGGCCATCATCTGTGTAACTGAGTAACAAAGATGAAGGTAACATTATGTAGGACAGCATCCAGAGCTAATTCCCTTCTATGTTCTCTATAATTCTGTATTTCCTCAGTCGTTTTTGTATTAGCGGAAATGAAGATAACTTTATATTATACAGCATCCAGTGCAAATTCCCTACTATCTTATCTATAATTTGGTATTTCCTTTAATGTTTTTGTGTTAACTAATGTGAAAATAACTATGTAATACAACATCCAGTTCTAATTCCCTACTATATTCTGTATAACTTTGTATTTTTTGTATTGTTTATGGCTTTCCTGGTTCATATGTTTCCATTCTTTTGTCTTTAAAATAAAAAAAAAAAAAAACCAAGTCATCTTGGTCCAAGTGCAAGACACTTTCCATAGCAACTTGTACTTCATTTCAAGAGGTCTCCGAAATGCAGCACTATACAAGTGAGGGATCCAGGGAGGAACCCTCCTGGTATATCACTGTCTCTTTCCTAGAGGATTTGAAGAACTTAATTTTTTATTTATTTATTTATTTTTATTTTTTTTTTTTAAGAACTTAATTTTTTAAAAAAAATCTACCTGGAGATCTCATTCCCTCTGTAGGTTATGACAACATTCAAATGCTCATTTAAGCTACTGCCTTCATGATTTCCCCAGAATCCAGTCTAACACCCTGAATATTCCATATCTTGCCATGTGGCATGCAGCTCTCCCCTCCTATGCCCAGCCACTGTGACGTTTCTGCCTCAACACAAGACTAAAACCAATGGAACTACCATGGTCTGAATATTTTGAAACCGTGAGCCAAAATAAACGTCAGAGATACATGTACTCTGGATGAGCACGTTCAGCTCTGACTGTTCCCCAAGAGGAAGACAACACCTGTGCTCACCTGAGACAGACAACTGCAGTCTTGAAGTTCTAAAAGCTGTCCTCCGGGCCCGGCCGTCCACCATGCCGCTTCACCATGATCCCCGCTGCTGCCAGATGTCCCAGGAGACACAAACAGGCATCCAGCCACACATCGGCCCAAGAGACTGTTAATCACCTTGGGCAGTTCTCTATGCCGTCAGCAACACAGCCGTCCTTTTACATTCTGCAGTTCCCAGCCCATGCACCCTTTCTGGACTGTTACTCAATTGCAACAAGGGTGTGGGGAATCTCCTTATTTTCAGGAAGTCTCTAACAACAGATTTGGCCACTCTGAAACAGTCTGTTTCTCTGTCCCTTCCAGCTTCACAATTCTGTCACTGTCCCTTGGGCCCTGATGTTGGGCCATTGATCACCTGACCCGGATTGTGAAACTCCATCCTGGAGCAACCTCCACCTGCATCAAACTATCTCATGCCATGAGAGACTCAGCTGGAAATTCAACCACACACACAGAGGTTTCAAAACCATGAAATGTTTGTAGACCGTCAAACTGCTGAAATACACCTCTCCTGCCTATAAAGGCAGTTCAAGATCTCTGACATGCCAAAGCTCTGCTATTGCACCCTGTATACATTGCCTCAGGCTTTTGCTCCCTCAGCTTGCTGGTTCACCGGCCCGGACCTAATGAATGCCTCCTTCTGCCTTCAATTGGTTACTGTCAGCCAGCCCCTCTTCATAAAAGCCAACCGACTTGGACTCTAAAAAAACATTTCTGATTGATGATATTCAAGCTGCCTGCTGCAAAGGCACAAAAACTCTGCTACAGTATCAGGCAGAAACTGGTTACAAGAAAGAAACTCCCAAAACTTCTTAGAGCTGCTGGCTTCTATATAATCTGGATCCTTGAGTTCTGTTTACTCAAGACTGTCAGTCCCTGGAAGCACCCAGTGGCCTATGTGTGCCAGACACCAAGAGCTGCCTCCACACTCTAATAGCCACTGTCCTACTGATCAAGAAGGCTGACAAGCCCATCTTAGGCCAAAACCTAACTGTCCAGGTGTCACATGCTGTGCTGGACATTGCCCAGTACTAGGGAATCCTATGCAAAATCCCTGCCTGCCTCTTGTGGTAATAAGACCACTCAATCCTTCCATGTACCTGCCCACAGAGCTGAGCCCAACAGACCATGACTGCCTGGCACCGTCTGATAAACTGTTCTTAAGCCAATCAGACTTTAAAAATTAAACCCACTGACAGATGCTGAGTACACCCTGTTTATGAATGGAAGTAGCCCTGTTAGGAATGAAGTCTGACAGGCAAATATGCTGTGATCACCTTGGAAAAAACTATTTTGGCCAAAACTCTCCTACCGGGATAACTTGCACAGCAAATTGCTTCCTGCTGCTGTTTGAAAACCTAACACCAACAATACAAAATAATCTGGTCCAGAAGCCTAAGCCACCTCCAGGGATCCAATTGACTGAAACACCAACCCCAGCACTAGACGTGCTCCCACCATATGTTCTACAAGCTCAAACTGCTGCATGGCACCCATACTCCTGAGCCAACTCAGGAGTCAGTATCTGTGTCTTTGGCCCTGACCTCCCATTCCTTACCTATACTGAGAAGACACTAATATTTTATAGGATTCAACTGCTATATATGGTCTGCCCTTGATCATTGGCAATGACATCAAACCTGCATTTGTAGCAGAGGTAACTCAAAAACTAGGTTAAATAAAAACTGCATACAGCTTGACAGCTTGTAACCAGTTAAAAGACCAGCTACATTTCTGCACACACATATAATGCAGATACATGTTAACTACCTCTACAAATTTCAGAAATCCAGCCTTAGATCCACTGAAAAATTTACCTGGATAGCTCCTCCTAGGCTACTTAAAGAGAAAATGCACTCAAAACCTTGCACCTGTCACTCTGGACACTGACAGGTCAATGCACGGCTGAAGCTTGAGAGATTCTAAGTGTGATTGCTTGTGCCAGCTCTCTTCCATATGTACTTGATATTGTGTAATCCAGCTCGGTTCTTGCTCCCTGTCCTCTTTCTGACTAACTTTTGTTTGGGCATTATGGACAGTTTCCCCAGAGGGATAAAAGACAACCAGTAAAGCTCTTGTCCTTACTATTTATATGGTTTTGTTAGTCAGACATGTTATTTTAAACTGTCTTCCTCATCTAAAAAGCCTAGGGTTATCAGTTATAATTAGAAAAGTTTTGTTGTTACCAGTGTGCTGACACTTAATGTTGGGGTCTGGATTCTCTGTGTAATTTAACCATGGGAAATCAAATTGCCACAACCTAAGCTCCTGCTGAGTTTTGCCTGGTAAAAACTGATACCTGGGAGGTAATTGAGTCCAAAGTCTGCAATGGACAAGTCCCAATAATTCTCAGATTTGATATTTGACAATTATTGCCATTCTAGACACATGAATGCCCTCTTGTCTAAAAGGGCCCAGAGGACTCCACAAGGAATCTGCTCTGGCAGCCTTTGATTTCTGTCTGGGCCCTGGGGTCAAATATGAACACACAGGCTGCAGATCCAAAATGGAATATAACTGCCCCTCCTGGGAATGTGTGTCCATAGCCTCCTATCAAGGGGGGCCCAATGATGAAAGAAACACCACCTTAAGGTCACCCCTTAGTTATCTGAACAATAATAGCAAAGAGGAGTTTGTACTACCCTAGGAGAAAACTGCTGTTTCTATGCTAATAAGTCTGGAATAGGCTGAGAATGTCTGCAACAATTACAAGATAGGTTAAATAACCAGGCTCAAGAACGAAACAGATGGTTCTAAGTTCTACCTGACTTGCGACCATGGCTGAAACCCTTTCTGGGATTCCTGAGAGACCTTATGTTAATTCTCCTGATAGGGCTCTGTTTGATTAATTGAACTACACACTTTGTGTCAGAATGGATCAACAGCATAAGTTTTCAAATGGCCCAAAGAGCTGCCCCTTCTTATGCAGCTTTAGATAAAAAGAACAGCCACAGCACTGCAAAAGATTTTTCTGAGTAATGACAAGAGGGGGAAATGAAAGGGAAAAGCTGTACAAGAGAAATTGTTCTTTTTAAAACTTTGTTCTTTTGAAAATGCCTAGCTCTGTAACTACTTCACAGCTTCGTAATTACTTTCTTGACCCATGTAACCAGGAGAGCATAATCAAACACATAGGATGCCTGATTGTACCATTGTACCAAGCTTCATGACCTGATGATCAGTAATCTACTCTTGTAACTGATGATCTCACCCTGTGAGCTAATCAGAAAAACTACCAGGCTGTTCTGTCTCACCTATGCACATCCTTTGCACCTCCTACTTGTTCATCATATGAAAGCCCTTGGCCACCAGAGATTGGGGCCTGATATTTTGGGATTGATCCTAATCAGTGCCCATCATTGTAAAATAAATCTGCCTCCAAATCCTGGGTGTCGTTTCAGTGTTTTTGCTTGCCATAGCAACCTGAATTATACAGTGAGACCTCTCTCAAAAAAAAAAAAAACTTTTTAAAAATCAAGTTTACTTTCTCAAATACAATTGTTCAAAAAATATTTCAGTATAGTCATTTCTTTAATTTACAGTAAAAGTTTACTGAGAAAAAAGTTTGTGCTATTATCTGTTGTTTCCTTTTTGTAAGAATCTTTTTTTCTTTTTATTTCTATCTTGTGCTAAGAAGCTGCTTTGAAGGTAATAATACACAGTGTAAAAACTATTTTAATTCTTTATTTGGTTTTGAAAATGTGTTTTAAATTCGATCCCCAGTACCGCAAAAAAAAAAAAAAAAAGAAAATGTGTTTTATTTTTTCACTATATGTTATATATACTATATATACTTTTTCTAATATATAATATATATAGTCATTGCTAAATGCAAGAGGGTATAAAATTTTTTGAACTAAATATAATGGAAGCACCATATTATGCTTTATATCCGGGGTGTTCTCTAAAAGCCTCATGTGTTTCAGAGGTACTTGGACAACAGGGGTGCTATACTAATTAGTAGATTAAGGCACTGGACAATTCATAGCTACCTTGCTATTAGGAGGGGAGGCCCTGTTCAGAGGCAGTTCACTGTGGCTGTGACCTAGAAGGATATATCTTCCTCCTTGGCGCCTCCCTCCTCTCTCTACTTCCTACTTGCCATCAGAGAGAAGGCTTTCCACCACCAGGCCCTTCCACCATGCTGTTTCATACACTGGAGCCGAATGACTAGAGACTGTAACCGTAAGCCAAAACACACCTTTCTCTTAAATTGCAGCAGCACCAAGCAAGTGATTTGGACATACAACATTTAATGAAGAACTAATATCAGTTCTTCACAAATTATTCCCCTAAAAGAGTTTAAAAGGATGAAATTCTTCCAAACTCATTACCCAGAAGCTGAAACCAGACATAGACACACACACACACACACACACACACACACACAACACACAACACACACACACACACACACAACAGACGCACAAAGCTGTAGACTAATATCTCTAAGGAATATAGTTGCAAAAAATTAAGCAAAACATTAGCATTTCAAATATAATGGCATAAAATAAAATCACTCATCATAATCAACTGGGATTTCTCCCAGGAATGCAAAAATGGCTCAACACATGAAATCAATATATGTAATACAACACATCAACAAAATGAAGGACCTAAATCATATAATTATCTCAACAGATGCAAAATTCATTCTCTAAAATTCAACATCCCTTCATGATAAAAACTCTGAACAAAATGGATACAGCATGGATGGAACATTCCTCAGCGTAATAAGGTTTACATGTAACATAACCACAGCTAACACAGCACTGAAAAGGAAACATTGAAAGTTTGTCCTCTAATATTTGGATCAAGGAACTAGTACTAGAAGAATATACAGTGACAAATTTTACCAGCCTTTATGTGTTATTTATTTACATTCAAAATTTGCTGACCCAAGGGATTCAAAATCTTTTTCCTTTGTTTCATTACTTCTTTAAACGTTTATTATTCTTCATTGAAAATCTTATATGAGCTGGAATTCAAAACTACCTCTTTGAGAATTATACATTCCATGGGCATCTACTATTGGCATATGAAATGCACAAGTATTCACCTACCACAGGGCTACATCTCAATAAGCCTGATGTAAATTAAAAACTCCATAAGTCAAAACTTCATTTAATACACCTAACCTACCACACATCATAGCTTAGCAATACAGTACACTGAAAGTACTGATTGTTCACCCTACTGCATAGCTTACCAGGAGATGTGAAGAGTTACCACTGCCTAACATCAAAGGGAGTATCAAACTATGTCACTAAACCGAGAAAAGAGTAAAATTCAAAATTTAGAGTATAGTTTCTGCTGGATGTGTATTGCTTCCACATCATACAGTTGAAAAATGAAGCTATCATAAATGAGGGACCCTCTGTACATATTAATAGATTTGCTTTCTCTGGTTAACCTGTATTTTGTTACAGGGGTCTATTCAGCTAAGACGTGACTAGAGAAAAACCATGTTTTTCTCTTCTACCATCTAACTATGTACAAAGGTCAAATGTATACAGACAAGGACTTAATAGTAATATGGAAAATGATAGGTTGTTTTATTGTTCTTATCTGGCATTATATGTAATTTCCCCATTAAAATATTTTGATTATCATTATTTTATCATTTATTCAAATATAGGGTTGATATATGATCATCTTAATTTATGCTGTTTTTCTAATCTTGCTTAACAAGTTTGTAGAGCTAAATAACAGCTACTCTTTGATTTTGTAAGCAGTAAGATGCTAAAATCTGTTCGCTATATTAACATGCAGTGAAAATAGCAATTTCATGCCCACGTCTAAGAACATTTTGCCCAGAAATGTTGCGATCTTCTATACCAGTATATGTATATAATCATGCATAAGAGATACACATGGACGTGATTGTTAGACTCACTTTGAAAATGGGGAAAATATAGAACAGAACCACTCTGGGAACTAACTACAAGTCAGAATGAATTTCCAATTCATTGATACCTACTCAACTGACAATCGGAATGCGTTCCAGGTTCTATAACAACTTTTCTCAGCTGTTAATACACAGTATAATTTTCCTGAGTAAAAGGAACACCACATTATTTTTGATTTGTCTTATAACATGTCTGTTCTTCCTACTTGTTTAAGAGACTTAAAAATTCTGTTATCCTCATTTGTACACGATGAATGACTTTCAGAGACAAAATTATAAATAGAACTTTTGACTCAGAAGCTAAATATCCATGGCAAAATAACAAAATTGGAATTGAAATGCAGTTTTCATATCTTTCCTTCTTTTCTCACTCAATAGAATAACAATCCCTTTGGTAGGGCAGTTCTGATATTGTTATGACTAGAAGTTACTGAGCTTTATAAAATGACAATAAATAAATAAATTACTGATAAAAATCTGTTCAACATGCACTATTCTAAGCCAGAATGCTTTTGCGTTACTTGGTCTATGAGTTTTAATTTCAAAGAAATGAAAATCAAAGCAGGGGTAAGTGCTAATTTACCTTAGAGGCAAGACACTGTCATTTTAAAATAACATTATTCTAACCAATTCTAAGCCCATTCTAAAGTTGTCACTTGGTACATTCCAAGTAGTCAACCCTAAGACTTATTCTACAAACACACAGGTCACAAAGGCTCTGAAAAATGAGAAAATTATAGTTCCTTGGCCATTTCCTGAAATCCAAGCAGTTACAGGCTTGAGTATGAGACATTTCACTCTCCTCTGCACTGACTCAAGAGTTTCATACTGCTAATGAACTGCTTTTGTAGACCCCACACCCTCCTGTTTTTCCTTAAATGCATAAGCCTTGAGACATTAAGTGGAAGGATTTTTTTTTTTTCAAGTTTGGGAGTATTTAGGACAATTTAAGAGTACCTGGGAATAATTTACCAAATGATCTATAAATTCAAACCCCATAACTCACCTTATTCTTGATCAAAGTCATAGTAATAAATCTTACTGGTTCACTCTCCTCTGATAGGACATTATGCTTACCTTTTATGCTTCCCTTCAGATAAGAAGTAGAACCTGGCAACTTTGAGGCAATATCCAGGCCACTGACCTTATTTGGTTGCCCACACAATATTTTTAAGAGTCAAGGCCATCTATAACAATCAGTTAAATTCACACAAAAATTCAGACATCCAACCTCTCTAGAAAATTGGAAAGGTTGGCCATGCTATGCCTGTGTTCCCAGGTGAGAACACTCAGCTGCCTCCCTTTTGTAGATGTTGAGATCCTCAAGCAGCCATCTTGGTGGTTACTGCTGCGCTGCCTGCCAGGTGATCCTGGCATGAATCCCAAACATGGTAGGATGGATAAAGTTGTTGAGATGATCAGCCAAGTACTTTATGCCATGCCTGAATTCTCTCTTACTGATACTGGACATATTAATAGCTTCTGAGAAAGCCTACGTGCACTTCAGTTGGTCATAGCCCATTTGTCTGGTTTTGTGCAGCTAAGCCCTTCCTCTTGTCTTGGGGTCGGAGAGAGTGTTCTCCTATCCTGCTGCTGCCCAAAGCACGTGTCTATACTGAAGTCCCTAATCAACTGCACCTTTACAGCTCTGGATTTATCCACCAATTTCTTTAACTTTTTGTTATCTTTCAATTCCAGTGGACAGTTCTCCTCTACAAGGCTTTCCTCAAATAACAGTAGTGGATCTTCAGTTGATCGCAGTCACTGCTGACTTGCTCTTGACTTCTGTCATGTCTTTTATATTAAGATTTCTGTTAAACCCAGATCATTTAATATAGTCATGCTACTTGCCTGGTTTCTGTAGGCGTTTGAATTTCTGATCTTTTCTGATAAAATACTTTTGATTTTATCTCATTAGTATGTATTATACAATCACTGAATTTGGGAGGTGTAGTGAAAATAATACATTACAAGTCCCTGACCACAGGAAACTTAAGTTCCAACAGCAGGATCTGAAATGCACACACAGTGATAATTCAAAGTGCTTAGTGCTGAATCTTATATGATAGTTTAAGGCAGGATTATCCAATATAACTTCAGTGCGAGCCAAAAATGTGAGCCATGTATGTAACTTTAAGTTTTTTAGTATCTATATTAGATATTTTTAAATGTGAAATTAAGTTAATAATATGTGTTATATAAACTAATATAACCAAAACATTGCCATTTGACCATATAATGTTAAATACTACTAATGAGGTCTTGTTGTTATAGTAACTCTTTGAAATTCAGTATGTAATTTCTACTCACAGGACATTGCAATTTAGAAAGGCCACATTTCAAGTGTTCATGATTTACATGTGGCTAACAGATATCTACTGGCAGGTCTGAAACAATAAAGAAGCCCAGAGATGTCAGCAGATCATTTCACTAGAAAAATCAAGAAAGGGCTTCAAGGTAAAAGTACAACTGGAAATAAAGACCATGTTGGTCAGTGAAGACAGGCTATTTAGAATAGTAAGAAAACAAAACAAAAACAACTGAAGTTTCATACAGATGTATTAGCTGGAGAGCTCAGAAAGCAAGAGACATAGGCGGGAGAGTAAGACGGAGAGGGATGTTTAATGAACTCATCAAGGATGTTGCTCTGCTATGGTCATAAAGATATTCTCCGGGTAGCGGGGAGCCACCAAGACATCCAGGGCAAGAAAGTAGTTTCTCAGATCTATGTTTTAGGGTGGATAGTAACAGAGTCAGTGCTGGACTAACAGAACTCAGATAAAATCAGTCAGATCTGAATCCATGCAAATAGGGTTGGAATACAAAGATGGAGGCTCCAGAAGGCTGATATAGGATTAATACAAAGAATAATTTTCTGAATTGTCAGTATTGTTCAAAGCACTGTGTGCTGTCTAGGAGGCTGCAAGGTTGACTTTGGGGGTAGAGAAGCAGATGCTAGATAAGCACTCATCAGGAATCTGGCAAAGTAGAGGCACTCCTTTGTCCCCTGCAGCACACAGATAGCACCCCTATGCTCAATTCCCTTTGAGCGAGCTGTAACTTCAAGCCTTTCACTTCCATTCAAGGCAGCATATTGGAATGCAAGGGAGAGAGACAGTGCTATTATTACCAAGATAACCTTGAGTCTGTTCTAATTTATTTTTTAAAAGAAAATAAATCACTCTCAACCTTTGTTGCTTTATTATTGGGGGTGGGGATGTTAGAGGAAGAACATTTTATTCTCCTAGCAGCTGGTACGAGAATTCTTCTTAGTGAGAGAATTGCCTTTGTTGAGAAAATCCTTTAGTAGGCTCACTTGGGATAAGTGAATGCTGCAGGGCAGGAATGTCACCGGAGGCCAAGGATTCAGGGGAGAGGATGAAACTACAAGGCATGAAACAGGGAGAGGAATTTGTTTGCTCTTAAGAGGGAAGAAGTAGCAAGAAAAAAGGTGAGGACAGGGACAGAAGAAGGGGCAGCTAATGAAATCATTGAGAAGTCCTCAAATACTCCATCAGGTTACAAGCTCAGGAAACGCATCACAGTGAGTGGATGTGGGATGTTAAACCAGTGAAAGCCTTGAATTTTGCATCCAAATTGACAAAGAACAAAACCAAACACTTACAGATGCAAAACACCACTACAGGGAAATTAAAAGAAACCTTGCCCTTAGCAGTGCAGAGAGACGTCAAGGAGCACAGCAGAGGAGAGCGCACATCACATTCACTTAGAAGTCTAAGGGTACATGGCTTGTCTTAGAGCTCACATCTGTCTGGACACTCAGCAACAACAGACGATCATAACTTACAGCAGTCTTTATAAAGGACAGTGAACACTGGATTTCAAATTAGCAAAAACCAGTCTTGTGCCTGACTTGTAAGAAAACGACTGGTGAAAGTGACCACACCGCAAATGTTCTGAATCATACAAAGTAAAGTATAAGGAGGTGGGCCAGCCACGTCCTCAGAATTGCAGAAAACACTGTCATACTTCAGGCAGGGCCCATTGTGTTTGATAAAATGGTAAATAATTGAAAATATTGCCATTTTAAAATAAGCATTGATAGATTAAATAATCTTATGTTTACCATTAAATTATTATTAATTATTAGCAGATTGTTAAGCATTTAAGATAAAACCTGGAGAATTTGAAGGAATGGCAAACTTCGATCATTCCAGGCTTCATCTCCAGACACGTGTTTCACTCCCAGCACTGTAGGGGTGCTTGAGAGGGCAGGTTCCCGTAGCTCTGGCCTGTGTGCACCAAGTGCTTGCTAGAGTCACACCCTGAAGATCAACTGTCCCATGGCAGCTATCTGTAAGTTGCCTTTGACTTTATGCCACGGCTTCCCAGCAGCCTTGGAAACTCACCTAGTGAGCAGCACAAATCAGCTGCGTTACCATTCTCACGGGCTTGTAAAGGCTCACACAAATGCAGACATCTGTCTACAGCTTTATATTGAGCAAGATAAACATAGATGTTACTTCTGTGCAGTTCACAGGCTGGGTGCTACAACCTACCTGTGGCCTCACATTTAGTAAAACATACAAACAAAAGCCACTGAACGTCCAGCACTTTGAGACAGGTAAAGCAAATTACATGTGGACGGAGAATATGCTGCTGACTGCGGAGCCTGTATAATGGACTGATGTCAGATAATAAAATCAGTCTCACCATGGTAGCCAAAAACAAGGGCCCTGGAGCCAGAATGTCTGGGCCCGGATCCTGGGTCTGCCGCTTAGCAGTGTAACACTAGGAAAATTCTCCAGCGCTCTGTTTCTCAGTTCTATGCATGTGAAATGGAAAAACATCATTCCTGCTCCATCAGATTTTGAGAGGAGTTAAACGAAGATGCTAACTGTAAAACATTTATCCACATGCAGGGCACTAAGGAAATGCTCAATAAGTGTTCTGTCTTTCTCCCACTGAAATGGGTTCAGCAGTACGCGTTCCTTACCTTAGGCACTGCAATGACTGAAAGCTGTGTACGTGAATGAAAACACCCATAGACCGATTATGCCCTGTCATACCAGGGCAGGTTGTGATAAGTGCTGTAGTAAAGGTATAGTAAAGTACTTCGTGAATACTAAACGGAGAGCAGGCACTGGTCTCGTTCACCCATGTGCCTTCAGAAAATGTTATCCAGCACAAAATCAACCCTCAGCAAATAGCTGAGTAAGGAATACATGATTTAAAAGCAAGGTGGATAGCCAGGTGCAGTGGTGCCCACGTATTATCCTAGTGCCCAGGAGGCCAAGGCCAGAGGATGACTAGAAGTTCAAGGCCAGCCTGGGCTACGTAGCAAGACCCTGGCTCAAAAACTAACAATACCTGAGTAAATAAAATCTAACAAAAGCAAAGTGAAGGTAGGGCAGAACTTGGAAGGTTTTCAGAGAGAAGTGTGATAATGCGGAGATTTCAGGACGGAACTGTTAGGGCAGCAGTCCCCGACCTTTGTGGTACTAGGGACTGGCATTGCGGGAAAGCATTTTTGTGCGTGGGTGCAGAGTGGGGGTTGGGCTTAGATTCTCACAAAGGGTGGACAGCCTAAATCCCTCAGTGTGCGGCTCACAGTCGCGTCTGTGCTCCTGTGACTCTAGTGCTGCTGCCAACCTGACAGTCGCAGTAGTGCCAGCAGCAGGGGGCAGCTGAAAACACAGATGAAGCATCACTTGCTCCCCAGCGCTTATGTCCTGCTGTGCAGCCCTTTTCTGAAAGGCCACGGACTGACACCTATCTGTATGGCCCAGAGGCTGGGCACCCCTGAGTTAAGGAAGGATAAAAAATGGAACTCAGAGAAAGGGGGAAAGGAAGGGAAATGAGAGGGAAACTTGCTGTACATTCTATAGCACTGATATTAAATAATCACAAAATAAGAGGAAAAAAACTATCACTGACCAAATAGAGATTGTCTTTAACAAACTGTGCGTTCAAGATGAACTCTGAACTCCCCAAGCAGGAGAAAGAACATTGTTCGTAGTCTGGGGTTAGCAGAGATTGTAGGATAGGTGTGCTGTCAGACCAACGCTGCCATTCTGGGCTTCAGTGCTTCTGAACTACCAGGGATGCCCCCTTAGCAACTGCATCTTTCCCTTTCCCAGAATCCTCAGATCGCCCACACCAGCCTCTCACCCCTCATCCAGCCACAGGACACTCACTTGTTTCCAAGGGCTCAATTCAGAGGCAGTCCTCTTTGAAGAGCCTCCCTTGCTCCACAGCGCCCACGACTGGGGTAAGGACCCACCTAACCTGCGTTTCCAGGGCAGTACACACTTATCCCATGTTGTCCTGTATTACGGTCATCTGCTTAATTGACATATCTGTAAGAGCCTCAAAGGGCGGCAGTATGTCTTATTTACCATTGCATGTTTGATTGATAACTGGGAAATAAGTTGAATTTCTCCCAAATTGCAAAGTATATAGATTGAAGGAATACCATAAATGTCATTTAAGCAAACCTTTTAACCCATCTCTAGTTAAGGCTACTTGAAAATTAATGAGGAATGTATAAACTTAATCAGTTATCCACATTATCAGTACAAACACAGCGTCCATCAGTACTTGGGTTAAAAGCTTTTATGTGCCTCATCTCCCCCATTCATCTACATAAGACCAACTGGGTCCCCATTCCAGCTCCTCAAGGAAACTGTTTACAGGCATAGTTTCCTCTTAATATTAAAAATCGCTATTTTTCACCAATTTATTTTTCACCAGATAGAGAAACATTTAAGTAAATCCTTAGTGTTAGGATGTGAGCAACTAGGAAACCTCATGCACAATTAATGGAAATGTTAAAACAACCCAAATTATAATGCAGATACATTTGTGTATTCTAAGAATTTGTCAAGAGGATGAAGTCTACGTGCACAAAATCATGAATTTACAAGGTTGTTTGCTATGTCACTGGGGTGATTTTTAAAATCATGGAAAAAAATACATAACATTTATAATTTTGACCACTTTAAGTGTACAGTTCGGTGACATTAAATACGTTTATGTTGTGTGTAAGCATCACCATTACCCACTTCCTAAGTGTTTCTATTTTCTCAAAGAGAAATTCTGTAATCACTGAGTCATAACGCCTCTTTCCCTTTCCCTCACCAGCTTCTGTTCACCACCATTCTACTTTTGCTCTGTGTGAATTTGCTTTTCCCATGTACCTGCAGTAAGTGGGATCATAGAGCATTCTCCCTCTTTGGCCTGGTTTATTGCACTTAGCATGTTTTCCAGGCCCGTGCACATTGTGATCTGTGTCAGTACTCACTTCCTTTTTAAGGATGAATAATACTCCACAGTGTACATATACCACATTTTGTTGATCCATTCATCTGTTGGTGGATATTTAGGCTGCTCCTGCCCTTTTTTATTACTATAAATAATGTTGTATAACATTTGTATAAAAGATATGAAAGTATTCATTTGAATCCCTCCTTTTAATTTTTTTAGTTTATATACGTAAAAGTGGCCTTTCTGACTCACAGAATGATAACAACATTTAATTTTTGATGAGTCACCAAACTATTTTCCCCAGTGGCTGCATAATTTTACATTCTGACCGGCGCTACATGAGGGTTCTTACATATTTTTTAATAAAAGCAGTAGATTGGAAGCAACCTAAACAAATTGATAGGCAACAGATTAAATGAGTTCCAGTACATCATCACGTGAACATCATGCATCATAAAAACAAAACAAGGAATCCTGGGATGAATAAGAGACAATCCAGATATGAAGTGGAAAACAACACACAGAACAGTGGGTACATTAGGCAAGAAAAATATGTGTGTGCGTAAATTTGCTGGGAAATATATCAAATATCACTATCAAGATAATTCAGACTAATTAGGAAATTAATCGCATTTGTTGCTTCCTTAAAGAAGACTAAAGCAGTGGGGGAAGGGCTGAGGAAAACAAAAAGAAAGGACAAATTCTTTCTGAATTTTGAAGCACTATGATCTGTTTAATAATGAAATAAAATGCATCATATTTTCTGTATAAGTACCATGTGCTAAACAATTGTGCCACTGGAGCTCCCACGTTATATTTTCTTAGCGAAATACGTATGGCCTTTCTTCACCCTGAAGGTCTCCACCCCACTGTGAGAAGAGCGGAGATGTCCTCACCGGCAGCACCACGGGCATCTCAGACAAGCTCCCTCTCCTCTGCTTACCAGCCTTTGTCCTTATCTTCTCCTCTCATTCTCCCTTTCCCCTAAACAGACTCTGGGGCCCAGAATTTAACGTGTTCCCTCCTGACTCTTCCTTTTACCTCCCCATGGGGGAGGGATGATTTCAGGATTGTTTTGTGAAAGCCAGAACCCTGGTCCACACCTCTGGCAACCATGTTCTCCAAAAAAGCAGAGACAAGAGGTAAAAAGGACAACCAAACATGTTGAAAATAAATGGCAAAATCACAGCATTAAAGTAAAGTAAAGGCAAATATAAAAGTGAGCCTGTGATCACAGTTTTTAAATACCGTACCAGCTGTCTCTGTGACCCTGTCTCTTTAGCACTCTAGATTAGGAAATGATAATAATGTCTTTCATATCTTTGAAAAAACACAAAGAAGGCATAGTAGCTCATCATTACAGGGAAGGCCATAGCAGTAACGGCAGGAGTCAAATGCTTGTCTTTCTATTATCTAAACAAACCAACTAGTTCAACAAACATATTTATTATATTATGTACATTAAATGGTTATTTGCCAGGGTCCTACTTAGGTTTATGCAGCATATTGCCCACTTACATTCCTTGCTGATTATAGGTCCTGAATTAGTTACATATCCTTGGAGCCATTTGCCTTTTTTTGTCTTTCTTGAAAATCCACAGTTGATCACAAACTCCAGCTGAGGTAAAATACTGTCAGTATTTTTAAGCACCACTTGGCTGAAAACATTGCTTGGGGCACACACACACACACACACACACACACACACACACACACACACATTGGTGAGTCACACACTCTAGTTTTATTATGAGACTTCTCTGCCCAGTACAGTATAGTATTGACACATATGTGGCCTATCTTCAAAATGGCGACTCAATGGAATAGCTTGCATGCTGGTCTCCAAAGTCAGATGGTACTAAAGAACTGGTACAGCCCTTCCCGTTCCCTAATTCCACAGTTCACATGAAAGAATGAAAAAAACCCAAAAAAACAAAAGAAATATTCAAATAAAAGCCAATGTGGAAAACACATGCTTTCATAATCTTAAATAAGGTTTTAAATTATTTGTCCAATGAAGTTAATCAAGGTGGAAATATTAATGCAGTTTTTTGAAAACCTGTAGAATTAAAAGAGTTCATGTGACAGCTTGAAGTTTTCATGAAAAGGGAGATGCTAATAATCATGGGAAAAATGTAACATTGTGGAGCAAAAAAATGCGCAATAAGGATTGTAAGTGGTGCTCAATAGCAAAAGGCTGGCTTTTAATGTATTCAGCTGGTGTTTAGCCAAAATTTGCTCTACATAATTTCATAGGAATATCGTTACTGGAATCAACAGAAAATAATACATGTATGGCTCCTCTATATTACTATATTATTTAACTGAAAAAAATTTCACTGTGAGGGCTTTTATTTATTCCTAATGAGATAATTTTAGTCATACAGTATCAATAAACAAATGACAGAAAATGTGTTCTATATATCATAGTTTTAAACCTGAACTGTTCTTGGGTAGTCAAACCTTGCTTTTTAAGTGTAGATATAATTAAATAACTTTTAAATTCACCGTAAGATGAAATGTAAATGAAGGTGAACATCAACTATAATTAATTGTCTTTCTTACAGCCATTCAGCTAAATACTTGATATTTTATTACATTGCATCAGTTAAAATATTCCTTTATAATGAGCCGATGAGAATAGAGTCAAAGCTTTGGATAACAGCGAACACTGACAATGAAATGAGAGAAAATGTGTTTCTTTCTGTGATTATGTGGGTGCATTTTACTCTATTATTAGAGAAGAATACCAAAACCTTATCCTGAATCAGTAACATGAACTTGCTGTTGTAACCCTAACTATTTGATAAGCAAAAGTTTCTGGATATCTTGAAATAATAACAAATATATAAACTGTCATTTTCAAACACACTCTGCAGATCAGAGGTTTGCTTTAAGGAGAAAAAAGCCGAAGCTAACTCAAGCCTGTTGTGGAGTAATAATTTGAGCAAACATCTGATTCACTAAAACTGAGGTATTCACAGGTATGGTGATCACCTTTCATGTTGGTGCAGCCAAATGTAAAGCTGTGAAAGAGGAGCATGAAAAAATACGTAGCAAGGGAAGGAGAGTTTTAAATATGCATAACTAAATCATCTTTCTTGTCTTTCATTGGATGCAAACAACTTCAGAAATAATTCAACGGAGTTAATTTACCCTCTAGTTACAGCATAAATACATGCGCCCTCAAATGAACAAAGACTTGGTCAATGGCACGCTAAATTATTTAAAATAGAGATGCATATTCAGAACAATTGTTCGTTTGATATTGCAAACAAAAATAAATCTGACTATGAAATTGTTCAATAATAAGCAGTGGTAATGAATATGTTAAATTATTGTTATGTTAATT
>PVLD010009608.1:22500-76006 GCA_004027595.1 Dinomys branickii
TTTCTTTGGGGGAGAGTAAACTTTCAAAGGTCTTTATTCTACTAAAAGTCAGTCCAGCTATCCCGAAATAGTTTGACATCTCAACATTATTCACAAAATAAAAAGCTAGAAATAACCCTAAATGTCTCTCAACTGAGAAGCAGGTTAAGAAAACTATGGTATGGACACACAACAGACCACTATTCAACAATAAAAAGGAAGTGCTGATATATGTTACAATACAGATGGTCCTTGAGGACAAAAGAAGCCAGTCACAAATGACCACATATTTGTACAATTCCACTCCCACGTAGTTTCCAGAATAGATAAATCTGTAGAGATGCAAAGTAACTTGGTAGCTGCCTAAGGTGAGGGGAAACAGGGGAACGGGGAAGGTGATGGCATAATCGGTACAGGACTTCTTTCTTTGGAGTGATGAAATTTTTCTGGAAAATTTCTGCTGTTGTATATTTACTTCCTTTTCTCTTTCTTTCTTCACTTACTTATTGTCTTTTTGGCATCACTCTTCTTTTCAAGCTCTTCCAAAAGTAAAACACTTCAGATGACTCATTTCTCTTCAGATGGGGTTTTCACTTGGAGTTGAGTTCAACTACTTGCTTTATGACTTCAGTTCTTTGATGCATTCAAGAAAAGTTAAAACTTATGAACTGTCCAGTTTGCAGCTCATAGTTAAGGAGAACAGGACCCATATTCTCCTTAGGTCCCTACACCCTAAAAAGAAGCTTACTTAATGTATGTGTTCACATCAGACACTGTTATTTTTCATGCCTAAGAATTCCATTTGGGTCTTGTTATATCTTTATTTTCTGTCTTTATAGTTTCATGTTTCCCCTTGTACCCCTGAGTATATTTGTGAGATTTATCTATGAATTTCTTCAATTTCTTATCTTCTGGATAAGTCTCTATTAACTCTTCATAAAGTAACCCCTTTTTTGCTTGCTTATATACCCAACATATTTCCACTAGATTGTCAGATATTGTGACTTTTAGTTTCAACATTTACTGTTTTTTAGGGTATTAGACTTTTTTTGTTTAGCATTAGAGTGTTGGATTTTGTTCAAATGCAGTTAAGTAACTTCATGATCCTTTTGAGGTTTGCTTTTATGTTTTA
Source organism: Dinomys branickii (assembly GCA_004027595.1). Lineage (NCBI taxonomy): Eukaryota > Metazoa > Chordata > Mammalia > Rodentia > Dinomyidae > Dinomys > Dinomys branickii. The sequence goes on from PVLD010009608.1 coordinate 23,612, forward strand.
TTATGACGATTGAGAGAAGTCTTTTATCTAGAACTAATTTAGTCTCAATTCTGAGGCATGGCATGTCTGAGGACTGCCCAGTGTTATGTGTGTTAGGAGCTCTCTCCACTAAGACTGCTCAGAACAAGAACTGTTTCCAGACTTTAGCAACTCCAGGATTTGCTTTCCAATTCTTCTTTCCTTGACTTCAGTGGGTTTTCTTAGACCTACCCACATTAGCATTCAGCAAAGACTTGTGGAGATCCTTCTGCATACCTCTAGAGTTCTTATTACAGCTCCAAATTTCTCCAAATTCTAGCTGTCTACACTTTCTTGGGCTTGGATCTATCCCTTCAGTGCAAAATGATCACCATGCTTAGCTTCAAATTTTCTTCCCCGCAACGTAGCCTAGAAACTATATGCAGGAAAAGAATGTATATCATCAGAAGTCTCCTCATATTTGTCTCCTCTCATTGTACCTTATACTATTTGTTGTCTAGTCTCTGAAACTAATTGCTTTTTAAAAATTATTTATTATGTAAATTCCCACAGCAGTTAGTTCTTGTTAGTTCTTAATAGCTTATTGATATTTTAATAGAAGATCATAATTATGTACTAATTTATGGAGTACAAAATGATATCTTGGCCTAAGTATATAGAATGACTGGATATCCTTTATCTTTTTGAGACAGGGTCTCATTATGCAGTTCAGGCTGGACCTGAGCTCATGTTATAGGCCACACTGGTCTCAAACTCACAACGATCCTCCTGCCTCAGCCTCCAGAGTGCTGGGATTACAGGTGTGCCCACCACACCTGGCTGACTCGAGTTTTTTCATCACAAGTGTGACTCTCCATTTTGTGATATACATTTATCTGGAAGAAAATCTACTTTTAAAGGCCAAAGTGATTATCTGTTTTGCTTCCTTGACCCAAACCTTGAAAGCCAAATCGATGTGCAATATATATACTCAGAAGTTCTGATATAGGCTGGTACCCTTTGTTACTTTGTCCTATGCTCAGAAACAGCCCTTCATTCAGGTGATTTCTCCTAGGCTTACTCCGTTCACATTCTGCTTCTATTTTCATGACTCTAATTCTCATTCGGTGTTACATTCCTAGTCTCCACTTCTCTGATGAGCTCCTTTGAATTGATGTAACATTGAACCTACCGTGCTAAGTTCTTTCCTTACCCCTTGTGTCACATGGCTTGCATTATGTTGATAATAACAAAATCCAACTCAAAATTCAATCTATAAAACTAAGGGTTTATAGAACTTAGACTAGGCCAGGATCCTGAGATGTTTGATTCAGTGGCTAAACGATTTACCCTAGAATTCGGTTTCTCACTCTTTCCTGACTTTCTCTTGCAGGATGCCAGCTTTGTTCTTTGGTCAATTTCACTCTCAGTAGCAATGTGGCTGGAGTGCTTTCAGGCTACATATCTGAACTAAACAGCCACGACAATGAGACAGGTAAAGAGATATTATTTCTTAGATGTGGCCAAAAACATCTTTTCCAGTATTTTGGCCCCATTCTTCAGCCCTTATGTTACTCTGAACTCAAGCCTAGTCCGGGTGATAGGATTCTGTTGCTGCACATGCGCCTTCTTCCCTAGGGACAGGGATGACGTCAAATTCCCATAAATACATAGGCTGGTAGAAAAAGAGTAGATATGAAAATGAAAATCAGGTAACAATAGAAAAAGGGAAGCGAATGTTAAGGAAAAAACCATAATGTTCACTATACTTTGGACACTGATTTTCAGAAATTCTCTAGCTCTGTGTTTTGAAATTCAGTGATCATACTCAAGTCTCTCATATAAATCCAGAATCCTGGCCTCGGTTCTCCCCCTCTGTTGTTCTACTGCCCTATCAGTGGTCTTCCCACTGGTAATAACTGCACTTTTGGTATATTTACTCCCTCATGCTTTTACTTTGGGAAGAGACTCGGCTGCTTCTAAGTATGCTGTATAATACGTGAGTGTACACAAATTGCTATGGCAGGAGATGGAGAAGTACCCTTTGTCAAGCCCTCACAGCCCTCGAATATTCAGTCGGGTAGGCGAAGTTACACAGTGAACCTCCAGGCTCTCTCAGTGCCTCAGCATCTATAGGCTCAGGCAAGTCTTCAGGGCTGCCCCAGGCATGCCCCGGGGGCCAGGCGGAGCGTGGGTCATGCACCAGGGGTGGGGCGGAGTGCCCGGCACTCCCAGAGGGGGGGGGGCGCTCCCAGGCCAATCTGAGTCTGCAGGACCACCCTCACGGACTCCCAGACTCTGTCCCAGCACCGCTCTGCAGGAGACCCAGTCTAGGTCCTCAGGGCTCTCATGCAACCCGAAGGGAGGCCCCTCCCCCCTCAGGCCTTCAAGCTCCCCGCCAAAGTTCCTGGTATCCCCTCATAGGCCACTAGTGTCTTTTGAGACTATCCCTTCCCAGCTAGAGAGGCAGGTCTACACCCTAGTTCCATGTCTTTGCCTCATTCCACCACTCAATCTCGCTGGGCAATGGGTGTACTTACAATGTTGGGCACAAGTGGCATGAGGTCTCCTCCACCTGTGCTCACTGTGGTAGTCCATGGTATGTTAGTTATTAGTTCTCAGAAAGAACTGGAGGATTTTCTTGGGTCTGCTGTGTAGAGTATGTTGTTGTCTCTCAGGTTTCAGGACTGCTGCTTTTCATGTAGTTTGACACTATGGGTTTATACATTTTTCATACATGAAAGCAGTGTGGAGTCTCTCTTGGTGCTCATATTAGTAGTTTAGGGTGAGTCCTGAAGGCTGTTGACTCAGCCCATTATTGTCAGGATCACATGATTCGGGCCACCAGGGCTCACAGTGCTTGGACAGGGAGTTCAGGGTAGGAGGCGAATCCCAGTAACTCAGCTCCTGCTTCCTGCTTGCTGTTGGAGTGAGAAGGGCGTGGGGCCGTGTAACCGCCTCCATCTGCAGCTCTCTCTTACTGTTGTGCTCCAGCTCCCTCTTGTTTTTTGACTGGATCCCTGGGAATTACTGCGGTCCTGGGGTCGCTTCCATTGCTTTCTGCTACTCTTTGCTGGTATTTGCTCACACAGTGGAGAGGTCTGAGGCCATATCCTTGGGACAGGCATAGAGCTGGGGGTGGTGGGCTGCTCACTGGTTGCCTTGACACCAGCCTGCCTTGGGGCACTGATTAGAAAGATTTCTGCAGAGTGGGGATTCTGCTTCAGTGGTCTTTGTAACCTCCCATCCTCACACTGGATTCGACCATTCCTTCTGACCGCCACTGCTTCCTTTCCAAGCTGTGCTTTCTCTTCTCTGATTTTGGACCAGCTCTCAGGACTTTGCTCTCCCCTGGCCGATTGGGGATATTTCCTCAAGCGGGGCCTCTGAGGCTGAAGCTGTGAGTGCTGGAATGAGGGAGTGGGCTGAGGGTGTGTATGGAGCAGTGGCTCCTGCCTTTTCTGCCTCCTCTTCCTCTAACTGCGCCATGGCAGCCCTCCAAACTTTTTCTCCAGGGGAGGTCTTGTTTGCTATTTCCAAGAGTTTCAATTCCCATTTCAGATCTTTCCTGGGTCCAGAGTACCAGGGCATCCGTTTCTCTCCTTCTTGTCTTTCTCATGTTGTTGTATTTCAGTATTTGGTTGGCAATCCTCCCGGGGGATCTTTCTCTGCTGCTTACCCAGTCGCCATCTCACCAGAAGTCCTCTCTATGTTTAAATAATTTATAATACATAATTTCAGTCAACATCAAAAGTCTAAAATATTTTACTCTAAAAATAGCCCTTAAATTATTCAAGTTTTAAAATCAATAAAATTTTGCTGATATAGGTTGAGAATTGGTAATATAAATAAAATGCTTAAAAGATTTACTATATAGTCAGGCATGGTGGTGCATGCCTATAATCCAAGATACTTGGGAGGTGGAAGTAGGAGAATAGTAAGTTCAACCCCAGTCTGACAAATTCATGGAGAACCTGTCTCAAAATAAAAAATTAAAGGTCTACAGATATATTTAAGTGTTTCAATCTTCACTATAATAAAATAAATAAACTATATACCACTAAACTTATTAGTTACATATACAGTTATACAAATGTATACTTACATAGTTTTACTTTTACTAAATAAGTACATTGCTCAGTGATTGAGAAGTAATATATCCATTAACTCATAATGCTACTTTTGTGTGTTTGTGTGTGTGTCATGAGAACACCTACAATCTATTTTCCTAACATATTGGAAGTATACAATACAGTTATGAACCATGATCACCATGCTGTCTGTACATCATACATTCAGAATTTTTTCATCTTACATAGGTAAAACTTTGCATCCTGTGACCAACACCCCTGAATGTGATGCATCTATACTCCCAGGAGCCACTGTTTCATTCTCTTCTCTTAGGAGATTGGACTTTTTTATTCCTCATATGATACTGGATTTTTAAAATTTCCCATATAATTGTATCACATAGTATTTGGTTTTTGGTCTTTTGGTATTTGTGAATAATCTTGCAGTGAACAAAGGCATGCAAATATCTCTTCAAAGTATGGATCTCACTTTCTTTGGTTAATGCACTGAAGTAGGAATACTGAATCATTCAGTATCATTCCTAAAACAATGTTTTTGTGCTAATGATGCTAGCAAAAGGAAAAGGCATTTTCTGCTTAAAAGTACAGTTACTGGATATTTCTAGCTACATTAAAAATAAAATATGGTTTCAAACTGGAAAAAAAAGGAATACTGAATCATATGTTAGTTCTAATTTAATTTATGAAAACCTCCATAGGATTTTACAAAATGTTGTACAAGTTTACATTCCCACTAATAATGTATGAGAAGTTCCTTTTCTCTACCTCCTCACCAACACTTGTTTTCATTTGTCTTTTCAACGATACCAGTCTAAAGGGTGTCAGGGCATATCTCATTGTGGCTTTGATTTGCATTTTTCTGATTATAAGTGATATGTTGACCATCATTTCATATATTTGTTAGCCATTTTTGTATCTTCTTTGGAGAAATAGCTATTCAGGTTCTTTGCCCACTTTTTAGTCAGCTTACTTTTGTTCTTGCTACAGAGTTGTAGAGTGTGTTATATATTTTGCCTACTAACCCCTTACCTAACTCCGTTTTCAGCGCTATAACAACCTGAGGTTGGGTACTTTACAGTGAAGTTTGTTTAGGTTTAAGTCTTAAAGGATGAAAGACAATGGCTCAGTCACATCTGCCTGGCCACTGACGAAGGTTTTATAGTGAATGGCAGCAAAACAGTGAGAATGGGCATAAAAGATACATGTCACTACAAGAAGCAAGGAGGATTGAGCAGACTCCTTTTACAACAATTCCCAATTTCAAATCAACCGGGGTCCTGCAAAAACAACATTAATCTCTCCCAAATGTGCTGTCCTCGATGACCTAATTACATAGTTCCTACCTCTTAGAGGTTTCACCATCTGTCAACATCACTGCTTCAGGGACTGAACCTCCAGCACATGAATATTCAGGGAAGACACTGAAAACTATTTCCAAATCACAGCATCCCTATCCGATGTAAAGCTCCTGCCACCCACAACAGTGCTATCAGCTAGGGACCAAATCTTCAACATACAAGTCTTTGGGGGCCATTTCAGAACCAAACTATAGTAAGATGCATGGTTTGCAATATTTGTAATAACATAGGTTTGTTTTCCTTCCCTTTCTTCTTTTGTTTAATTTCCATATACTTTGTAATTCATGATATCCTATTTGTCCTTTTTGGTTTGGATGCTTGTGTTTTGGGGCCATATCCAGAAAAAAAGCATTGTCCAGACTAATGTCAAGAAGCTTTACCTCTGTTTTCTTTTAGTGTTATGAATTTTTAGATCTTATGTCTGTCTTTTATTAGTTCGAATTCATTTCTGTATGTGGTGTGAGAAAAAGTTCCACTTTCCTTCTTTTCTGTATGGCTATCCATTTTTCCCAACATTATTTATTAGATAGACTATCCTTTCTCCATTGTGTGTTACTGGCATTCTTCTTAAAAATAAGTTACAGATAAACGCTTGGATTTACCTTGGGGATCCCTATTCCATTCCACTAGTCTCTACGTCTGTTTTTATGCCAACGCCATGCTATTTTTTTTTTTTTACTGTAGCTATGTAATATACTTTGAAATCAGGAAATACTATATTTCTGCTCCATTTTTCTCTGTAGCTTTGGCCTCTTACTGTCTTTTGTATTTGCATATGAATGGTAGGGTTTTTTTCATTTCATGAAGGTTGCTATTAGAATTTGGTAGAGAATATGTTGAATCTATAGATAGCTTTGGATACTATGAACATCTTAATAAAATTCTTACAATCCATTAACATAGGATAGCTTTCCATTTCTTTGCATCATCTTCAGTTTTTTCATCGTTTTATAGTTTTCAGTATTCAGATCTTTTATCTCCTTGGTTAAATTTATTCCTGTGTTGTATTCTTTTTCATTTTGCTTTTTAAAAAACTATTATGATTTGCTTAATTTCTTCTTTGGATACTTCGTTTTTAGTATATAGAAATGCAACTTATTTCTACATGTAAATTTTGTGTCCTACAGTTTTACTGAGTTCATTTATTCATTCCAAAAGTTTTTGACAGTCTAGGATTTTCCACATATAAGATGATGCCATCTTCAAGCAGACACAGTTTTACTTCATTTCTGACTTGGATTTTTCCCTAACTATTCTGGCTAGGATATTGAGAACCACGTTGAATGAAAGTTCTGAGCATGGCCATACTTATTTGGTGCTTGATCTTAGAGGAAAAGCATTCAGTATTTTACCACTGAGTATGATGCTAGCTAGCTGTGTCCTTTGTTATGTGGAGGTACACTCCTTCCACACCTAATTTTTTGAAAGTTTTTATCATAAAAGGATTTTGAATTTTCTCATATGTTCTTTCTGGTTCTGTTCAGATGATCATATAGTAGTTTTTATCATTCATTCAGTTAAGTTAGTGTATTATACTGATTTTTACATGTTAGACCACCCTTGTATTCCAGAGACAAATTACACTTTATCATCAAGTATGATCCCTCCCATGTATTGTTGAATTTAATTGCTAATAATTAATTGATGAGTTTTATTTTTCTTCTCTGTCATAAGAAATATTGGCCTATAATTTTCTTTTCTTCAAGTATCCTTGTCTGGTTTGGTAACACAGTAATGCTGCTCTCATGTCCTAGTTACTTTTCTTTTTTTTTTTAATTTTATTTTAAAGAGAAAAGAATGGAGACATATGAACCAGAAAAGCCATAAACAATACAGAAAATACAAAGTTATACAGAATATAGTAGGGAATTAGCACTGGATGCTGCATAATATAAAGTTATCTTCACTTCTGTTAATACAAAAACGACTGAGGAAATACAGAATTATAGAGAAGATAGAAAGGAATTAGCTCTGGATGCTGTCCTACATAGTGTTACCTTCACCTTTGTTACTCAGTTACACAGATGATGGCCCATTTGATCATTCAATTTTTCTCCTCCCTCATCTCCATTGCCCTACCACTCAATCAGTCATCTTCCCTGTGGTAATAACTGTACTCCTGGGGTTATCTACACCCCTGGACTCTCAGCTTGGGAAGAGATATAGTTGCCTCAGACTATACTGTAACATACATGGGTGTATACAAACTGCCATGGTCGGAGGTGGAAAAGCACGTATGCTCACAGGGGACCGCCCAGCTCTGCCCCGTTGCTGTGCTATGGGTGGGGGCAGGTCCAGTCCGGGAGGCGCCCTCAGTGGGGCACACAGCGGAGGAGCTGTGGGACCCTCAGTGGAGCAGCCATGGGGCCCTCAGCGGAGCACCCACGGGGCCACAGCAGAGCAGCCGCAGGGCACGCACCCCCATTGGGGTGCCCTCAGTGGCCCGTTCAGCTCTGTCCCATTGCCTCAATGCCAGAGGCCCCTTCTTCTCCTCCTCCCTCCTCCTGATCTCCAGTATTACCATTCCCCACCCCTTGCAGCTGGGCATTGAATGAACTTACGATGCTTGGTGTAAGGGCTTGAAATCTCCCTGGCCCATTCTCACTGTGTTAGTTCAGGGTATGAACTGAGTCTAAAGATTAGTTCTAGAATAGAGTTGGAGGATTTTCTCGGGTCTGCTGTATAGAGTATGTTGTTGTTTTTCAGACTCCTGGTCTGCTGCTTTTCATCTAATCTGTCGCTATGGGTTCATGCAAGGTTCATATGTGCAAGCTGTAAGGAGACCCTCTTGGTGCTCACATTAATAGTTCAGGGTGAGTCCTGAAGACCGTGGATTCGTCCCATTGTTGTCAGGAACAGGCAGTGCTTGCTCAAGCCACTGAGACTCAAGGTGCTCCCAGAGAGAGTTCAGGGTGGGAGCTGAGTCTCAGCAACCCAGCTCATGCTTCCTGCTTGATGTTGGAGTGAGAAGGGCACGGAACCACGTGATCCACCTTCATCTGCATCTCCCTCCTGTTGCAGTGCTGGAGCCCCCCCCCCCACCTGTCTGCTCCTCGGCTTGATCCTTGGGAGCCGCCGCGGCTCACCACCAAGGTTCCCCGCTGCTCTCTGCCGGTAGCCACTCACCCAGCAGAGAGGCAGGGGGTCACCCCCTCGAGGCAGGTGCAGAGCCGGGCGTGGTGGGCTGTGTACTAGTTGCATTGATTCTCTCCAGGCACTGATTAGGAAGGTTGCCGCGGGGTGGGGACTCTGCCCCAGTGGCTGTCATAACTTCTCATCCTCACACTGGGTTCGACAACTGCTCCCGACCACCATTGCCTCTTTTCCTGGCTGTGCCCTCCTCTCTCCAGACCCGGACCAGCTCTCGGAACTCCGCTCTCCGCTGGCCGAGTCGGGAGGCTTCCATGAGTGTGGGCCTCCAAAGCTGAAGCTGCGAATGCCAGAACAAGGGCGCGGGCCAAGGGTATGTTTGGAGCAGTGACTTCCTCCTTCTCCTCTCCCCCTCTACTGCGCCAGGGGGATCTCTGATCCTTTCCTCCAGCAGAGGTTTTGCTTAGTCTTTCCGAGGGCTTCAGTTCCCATTTCAGATCCTTCCTGAGTTCAGGATACCCACCTCTTTCCCTTCTGTCCTTCACATGTTGCTATATTCCTGTATTCCTTTATCTGAGTGGCATTCCTCTGGGAGGTTCTCTCTCTGCTGCCTACCCGGTTGCCATCTTGAAGTCCTCTCGTAGAATTTATTTAGTTGCTTGTTTCTTTCTAATGAATTGACCATTACATTTCTAAAGTTCTGAAATGGCCAACAGACCATAGAAAGATACCACTTTAGGCACCTGCTTGAAACTAACAGCTTGAGAAAACTGCTGGCCTTCATTCAGGGCCATCTAGTTACTTTTCTCTCATTGCTGAGACAAAATACATACCCAACACCGAAAGTTAAGGAATGAAACGCTTATTTAGCTCACAGTTTGGAGAGGTTTCAGTCCATAATCAGTGGCACCAAGGCAGGGTAACATGGCAGGGGGCAACTGTTCATGGCAGTGGAAGACAGAAAAAGGAACAAGAGAAAATGGGAGGAATAAGCCCGTTTCCCCCCCCTTATATTGTATGCAGGCTACACACCCTAGGCCCTACTGTAGGTGACGTGCTCATTCCTCAAATCCCAGCACTAGATCATGAACCAATCATAAACTCTAGATTCAAAAAAAGCCCACACCTGATGACCAAATGAGGCTTTAGGGGGACATCCAGACACAAACCATAAAACCTCATAAAAAAATTTTTGGAAGAGTTGGAGAATTACTGGTGATAATTCTTCCTTAAAAGTTTGGTAGATGGGGCTGGGGATATAGCTCAGTGGAATAAGCGCCTGCCTGGCAAGCACAGGGTCCTGAGTTCAATCCCCAGTACCGCCAAAAAAAAAAAAAAAGTTTGGTAGAATTCACCAGGAAAGCCATCAAGTGCTGGGCTTTTCTTTGTTGACTGTTGATTGTATTAATTTATTTTCGGTTGCTACAACAGACAAGATTGGGCATATTCACAGTGGTGTGGCCATAGACCTGTTGCTATAACAGAATACAAGACTTGAGATATTTTATTTGAAAAGAGGGTCTTTTAAACATAATTTAAAATTTATTTTTCTAGCAGTTTTGGAGGCCTGAAAATCTGGGACCTGGGGACTCTATCTGTTAAGACTCTGGCAGTATTCCCTGGGCTGCACCACCACATAGCAGAGAAGCAGAAAGGGAATGAGTCCTGTCTAGAAAGAAGAGCAAACACGAGGTCTAAATTTGATTCCCAGTACTCCCCACCACCCCCCCCCCAAATCCATTCAGCCACGGTTTTTAGCTGGGATCATTTAATCTGTTTAGATGAAGAATACTGTAATCACATAGCAAAATCAGAAGCCAGAGAGATTCAGAGGCCAATCTCACTTCTTATAATACCCCGCTTTGAGGAGAACTGGGGTCCTTTGAGAACTACACTAATCCTGCTATGGCTTTGATGTGATTGTTTCCCAAGCATCCAGTTGTTAGAGGTTCGGTGGTAGGAGATGGTGTAAACCTTAAAGAGGTGGGATCTAGTAGAAAGTCCTGGCATCAAATGAGAGTGTGCTCACCAAAGCCACAAGTCCCAGGTTCTGGCTGGTCCTAGTTTGTTCTCTTAACGGAATTACAAGATGTATTTCTCTCTAGTGAGGTGAAGCTGCCAGATACAGCTCCTGCTAAGGCAGTATGCTCAGTTCTAACCACCTTCTGCTAGACCCCGCCTCTTAGAGGCTCTAAAACTCTCAACATCACCTCAATAAGGACCATGTTTCCAGCACGTGAATTTTTGGAGAACACATTCAAAACACAGGACTGATTTGATAACTTCAGTCATGATTGCTTTAGGCGTTGAATTTGAAATATCCCCCAAAACTGATGTGCTTAGGGCTCGTTTTGGAGGAAGTGATTGGATCGTGAAGGTTCTAACTTCATCAGTGGGTTAGTCCGTTAATGAGAACATAATTGGTAGCACTGTTGGGAGGCGATGGACATAGGAGGTAATGTTCTCCAAACCCACCATCTCCTCACTGCATCTGTCTGATTTCTCCATTGCTGACAGCAGAGAGTTTGGATCCCCTGTTATTGTGTTGCTATTTCTCCATTTCGTTCCATTAGGACAGTATTTGCTTTATATGTCTAAGTGCTCTAGCAGCATGTGCAATACATATTTGCAATTGGTACATATTCTTCATTAATCAATCCCTTTGTCACTATATTGTGACATCCTGTGTCTGTCTCAAAAGTTTTTAACTTAAGTCTATCTTATCTGCTGTAAGTATTGCCACCTCTTCTCTCTCGGTTAAAATATACATAGTAGATATTTTTCCATCTGTTTCAGCCTATGTGTGTCCTTAAAGATAATGTGAACCTCTTATAGGTAGAATATTGTTGGATTTTGTTTTTTTAAAAAAATCCATTAAGGGGGACAGGAATATACCTCAGAGATGCAGCGCCTGCCTGGCAAGCATGAGGTTCTGAGTTTGATTACTGGTACTCCTGTCCCCCCCCAAAAATCCATTCAGCCATGGTTTTTAGATGGGAATCATTTAATCCATTTATATGTAGAATACTATAATTATTGGTAGGTAAGAAATTTCTTTCAACATTTTGAAAATTTGTTCTCTGTTTTGTAGTTCTTTGTTCTTTTTTCCTAGAGCTGTCTTCGTGATTTGACCTTTTTGGCATAGGATGCTCTGATTTCTTTCCCTTATCTTTTGTGCACCTACTAAAGCTTTTTCTTTGTGGTTATCATGAAGCTTAAATAAAACATACCTCTAGAAGTCTACTTTAATATAACTTAATTTTAATTGAATACAAAAAATACTGTACACTTTTATATCGCTTCCCACAACATCATGTTACTGGTGTTATAATCACCTCATTCTGTATCATGTATCCATGAACTTAATATTACTATTATACTACAGTAGAATACAATTTAATATCTTTGTCTTTTAACACTAGTTAAAAGTGGTTTACATAGCACCATCACAATATTAAGATATCCAGAATTTCACTACTTGCTTTTTATACCTTTATGTTCTTAACAAGTACTTTCAACTTGAAGTATTTACTTTAGCATATCTTGTGACACAGACCTACCGATAATAAAGTCCCACATCTTTGGTACTTCTGAGAAAGTCTTCTCTCTGCTTCATTCTGAAGGACAGCTTTGCGAGGTACAGCATTCTTGGCTGACAGATTTTTTTTCTGTACTTTAAATCTATCACCCCACCACCTCCTGGCCAGCACGGCTTCTGTTGAGGAATCTGCTAGTGGCCTTATACAGGTTCCCTTACGTGAAGAGCTCTGTTCTCTGGCTGCTTTCAAATATATTTTTGTCTTTGTCATCTGGTAACCTGATTATGATGTGTCTTGGTGTGAGGTTCTTTGGCTGGTCCTGTTGGAGACCATTGAACTTCATGAACTATATCTCTCCCAAGACTGGGAGGTTTTCAGCCACTATTGCTTTAAGTTAGCTTCCACCTCCACCCTCTCTCTCTTACAATCCTCAGAATAAACATAATGATTCACTTGATGATGTGCATAATTCTTCCAGGATTTTTCTACTCAGTTTTGGTTTGGGGCTTGTTTCTTTGTTGTTTTGGAGGTTTTTATTTTGTTTTGTTTTGTTTCTTGATCTTTTTGAGACACAGTTTCACTATGCAGTTCAGGCTGGCCTTAACTTCACTTTGTAGCCCAGGTTGGTTTTGAACTCACAGTGATCCTCGTGACTCAGCCTCCAGAGTCCTGGGATTACAGGTGTGCGCCACCAGGCCCAGCTTTTCTACTGTTTAATTCTTATTTATTTTTTTTCTCTGCATAATTTCAAATGACTTATGTTTGAATTCATTGCATTTTTTTTTCTGCTTTATCGAGTCTGCTTTTGAAGCTCGGTAATGCACCTTGCATTTTGTTTATTGTATTCTTCTTTTCCAAAATTTCTATGTAGCCCTTTTTATGATTTCTATTTCTTCATGGAACTTTTCATTTTGTTCATGTGTAGTTTCTGAGTTCTTGTTGGCTGTGTTCTCTTGCTGCTCATTGAGTACCCTTACAACAGTTATTTTGAATCCTGCAAGATAATCCATAGATGTCTATTTCTTTGGAGCTGGCTACTGGAGAGTTGTTTTACTCCCTTTGTGGTATCATATTTCTGATTTTGTATGCATGTTCCTTGAAGTCTTACATTGCTATATTTGCATCTAAATAAGCAAAAACACTTTTTAGTCTTTATTGAAGACTATAGATTCTAGGGTCCTCTCAGACTGTTTATAAGGGTAGACATGGGGTTAATAATATCCCTTAGTTATTGCAGGCTGATTAGGTCCACAATCTCCTTAATGAGTGAAGGAAGAAGGCTAAATAAAGAGGCAAATGGCATGATGTCAGGGCTCCAGGAGGATCAAAGCCCTCTCATAGAATTTGAGATTCTCTCAGGGCTAAGACCATGACCTTCTCTGGGTCACCCATATTTTTTGGAGTACTCAAGAAGGGCAGAACCACTCAAGGACTTCTCTAAGTAAGGTATTAAATTAATCCACTGAAGAATGAGATGCCCAAGGCTATAGTCTTTATCTGGTTGAGATCTGATCCAGGTGTCCTTGGCTATGATCTTGTCTTGTCCTTTGAGGCTTTCTGGCTTCATCTACCACTACAGGTTCTAGTAGGAATTATTGGCTCACAGAGGTTCACTTACTAGAGACCACCATTTCCAGATAAGGAGCCTAGGCCTTGCACAAGTGAACTTGAAAAGCCAATTGATTAACTTAAGTCTTCCACAGGCCTGCTTCATAGTGGTCTCCAGCAGGTAGCCCTACTCTATTTCTCATTTCCCTTTGAGAGGAAGTCTCAAATTATATATCTTCTCTTAAATCTACAAAGCTGGACTAATTGCTGAGTCTCCATGCTTATTTTCCCCAAGGTTAAGTACTTTCTCCCAATGCAGCAGAATCAAGTCAGCTGTCAGTAGGTCTGTCTCGGAGGCCTACTTGTACCATGCGTAGGAGCACGTGGGGTGCCCGCTGGAGAGCAGAGAAGAGGCACACAGAGCACTGCGGCTGTATGTGCTGGGAAGGCCACAGCTGATGCAGCCTACGGGATTCACGGGCAGCTCTTCGGATGGAGTTTATGAGTTGGTTAGTAGAAGCTTCGCACTTTTGCTGAATCCCCTGTTATAACTATTATAACCACCTTCCCTTTTTACATGGCCCTAGATGTCTGTAGGGTATTTACCCATGCTAAACCCCTCAGTATTCCAAGTGAGGTGAAAAATAAATGAGTTGCCTGGGCCACTTTTCCCATAAGCTTGGGAAGCTTAGAAATCACTATACTCTCACTTTCTCCTATGGGAGAAACAAAGGGCCAAATGCAAGTCTCTCTTGGCACTGAACTGTGCTGCCTGAGGGAAAAGCTGTGGGTAAAATGAAACTATTTTATTATATTCTTCAATGCTCCTATTCAAAGAGGTTTTTTTGGTGTTTTGTTTTGGTTTTGTTGTTTCAAAGAGATTCTAGTACCTCCACAGTGGACTCTTGCCGGGCATGGTGGCACACACCTGTAATCTCAGTACTTGGGAGGCTGAGGCAGGAGGAACATTGCAAGTTTGAGACCAGCTTGGGCTACAAAGTGAGCTCAAGGCCAGCCTGAACTGCATAGTGAGACCCCATCTCAAAAAGACAGACAGACAGACAGATAGAGAGAGAGAGAGAGAGAGAGAGAGAGAGAGGGAGGGAAAGAGAGAGAGATATACTGCACTCTTGGACTCTCAGAAAAGTACTGTTATTTGTGAGTAGTTATCAAATTTGGCATCTCTGTGAAAGAATGAGGACTAAAAACTACTATTCTATCATCTTGCTGACATCTTCCTGAGTTTTAATACCACTGTTGTTCCATTTGCTTTCATGTAAATGGGGTTAACTTGAAAGTGCCTTCTATAATTTTATTAGTCATAAAATTTAGAAATCTGAAAAGACCTGGGAAAGTATTCAATCTACTCATTTTACAAATCAATGAGCTCTGAGGAATTATGGCAACTGTCTTAGCTACTTTCTTGTTGTTGGGACAAAATTCCCGGCAACCACAATTTGAAAGAGGATTTCATTTTAGCTCGCAGTTTGTAGAGGTTTCAGTCTGCAGTTGGCTGGATCCAAGGCAGGGCAGCATGGCTAAGGAGAAACAGTCCATGGTAGGGCAGGTAGGGGGCAACAAGCAGTGAGTCTTCCTTTCCCTTTTATATCATCAAGGCCACAAGCCTATTGGATGATCCCACCCACACCAAGTAGGCCTTCCCATCACCCACAGAACTATGCTAACCCAGTCAGTGGACTAACTTAGTTATCACACATGCATAATCTATATTCACACACCCTAGATCCAGCCACCTTGGAAAAGGTTCACCTATGAGCATATGTGACTTTGAAGAGGGACTTTTTGAGATAAGTATAACACCAACTTACCCAAGGTTATCCAACAAATCACAGAAAGAATAGGCTGAGAATCTAGATCTAATCACTCTATCTAATAAAAACTGCCAAGAATTGTGAAAATACCTGTTAATGACAATGGTGCTTCGATTCAGCCATTGTTTTGGGTACTGGGGATTGAACCCAGACCCTCACGCATGCTAGGCAAATGCTTTACCACTGGTACAACACAACCCTCCCTATATTTTAAGACAAGGCCTTCCTAAATTGGCCTCAAACTTGTAATCATCCTGCCTCACTTCCTGAGTGGCTAGGATTACAGGAGCTTATTGTTCTTGAATTGATTTTGGGCATCGTTCTTTCCAAATTCTTTACAAAGAAAAGACATAGGCAATGAGATCAGAAGACACTGTTAGTGTTTGGTCCCGAGTCAACCGGTGGTGCATCAAACACCAATGTCAAAGTTGTGTAAGGACAGAAGAAGATCATGGTGATGCAGAAACGCACTTGGGAATAAAAGTCAAATTTGAGCCTAACAATTTAGGCAGTTTCCCTTTAAAAGAGCCCAGAGAAGCCTCAGTGACCATGGAAATTAAAACTGTGACTTCAGTGAACGAGAGGCATTGCAGATAAGAGGAGCTGAGGAAAGGACAACAAGCAGTTGAAGCCTCTGTACCAATCAAGGCTTTAAAGACATGTTTGGGATTCTGTGCAGTAGATGAGGCATCGGTGTGAATAATAAAACCAAACCATAAGAATAATTCCCTTCTTATCCTAGACTTAAGACCAATCAGTGTGGCAGTGCATAATTTATATTTAAATGTAAGTTTCAAAACTAATTATGATTTCCAAATAGCAGATGGTAATTCAGTTAGAAACAATGAAAAGAAAGATTCGCTCAGTTTGCTAAAAAGATTTCAGAAAACAGAGTGAAAAACAAAGTTCATGCTGGTCATGCATTTCAAAGAGTGTGTTTGAGCCTGTGGATTTCTCATGGATATTCTAATTAATTCATCAGACCCAAACTGAACCAGAATCCCCTGATTTCTTTCTAAAGTTGTTCCAAAGAATTACAGAAAACTAAGTCAATCCGTTTCCACAGGGATTCCTCCCCAGGAATAGGGTTAGGCCAATAGATACTCTATTTCCTTGCTTTCTTGATGAGGAACCTTTTGCTTGTCCTTACATGTACCACATACCATATTATTTGCCCTAGGGTGCTGCACTGGTATAAATCTCGATTTTTTTATCCCATTATCAAGATGATGAGTCCCAGTGTTTTGGCGGGAAAATATGATCTCCTTGCCTTGGCACAAATGTGAACCAACAAGGCCACTTGAGATCACAAATTTTTCATCAGCCCTAGAATTTGGTATTAAAGATAAGTTCCTCATTAGCATCACGCCAAAGCCAGCTTCTTGGAAAGGAGCCCTTTAACTTCGGTTATCAGCTCTTTGTTTTAAAAGAGAACTGGTAATAAGTTGGAAACATTCATTTGACTAAATATCACAAGTTCTTGTTTTCAGAAGCAGAACAGCAAATCCAAGAGTTCTGGCATATAATGTTGTGGCAGGTGTGTCTAGTGACACCCACAATTCAAGCACTTTCTTTATGAAGTTCATAGGATGTGTGTCTCTTTTACTTCTAAACTTTACATGCCTTTCAGGGACAGAAGCCTCAGAGCCGCCTCAGAGGCCCCTCAAAGACAGAAAGTATCTGGCAATACATTGATGTAGACTTCCATCCTCTAGAACTTTGAGAATTATGTTTACGTTGCTTACGCCACCCAGTCTGTGGAATTTTGTTAAGGAACCCTCTCAGACTAATACAGATGTCAAATATTCAATATAACTTTCCCTATAAGATGGTGATTAAAACCACAGCTTAACTTCAATTCTTACAAAAATAAGGAACTGATCCAACAAATAATGCAGGGAAAACTACATGTACATGTACAAAATAATGATGTTGGACCATTACTTAATGCTGCATAAAAAATTAATTCAAAATGAATCAAACACTTATAACTATAAAACTCATAAGAAAACACAGAGCAAAGCCCTCTTGATGTTGAATTTGGTTGTGATTTTTTTGTATATGAAACCAAAGGCTCAAGTAACAAAAGAAAACATACAGTTAGACTTCATGAATATTAAAACTGTTGTGCCTCAAAAGACACAAATAACAGAGTAGCCAGGCGTGGTGGCACATGCCTGTAATCCCAGCACTTGGAAGGCTGAGGCAGGAGGATTGTTGTGAGTTTAAGACCACCCTGGGCTACAAAGTGAGCTTAAGGCCAGCCTGAGACCCTGTCTCAAAAAAAAAAAAAAAACAAAAACAAAAAACTAATAACAGAGTAAAAGGGATTCACACAGGATGGGTGAAAGTATTTTGCAAATCATAAATATGGTAAGGAACTAGTATCTACAATACAAAAGTAAGTCCAAAATCTTAACAACAAAAGAAACAATCCAACTAAAAAATGGGCAAAGAACATTTTTTCCAAAGAAATACACAAACTGTAAATAAGTACCATCCATGGAAAAGATGCTCAATGTCACTAACCATGAGGGAAATTAAAACCTAACCTGGAATGTGACAACAGCTCTACTCCTTAGGATGGCTACTGTTTTTTTAAAAAATTGGCAAAGATACAGAAAAATTGGAACTCTTATGCATCAGCCTTGTTGGTGGGAATGATTCTATGGTGGCTTCCAAAAACTTAAAAAATAGAATCACCACAAGTTGCAGCAATTACACTTCTTTAAAAGAAGTAAAATCAAGTTTTCAAAGTACAGGTGTTTGTGTGCCGATACTTATAAAACAATTTCAGTGCCCATGAACAGATCAACAGAAAAGCAAATGGGGTACATACCTACAGTAGAATATTAAGTATCCCTAATAAATGAAAGGAACTCTGATATACGTTACAGTATGGATAGTCCCTGACACATGCTGAGTGTCATGGTTACTTTTCTTTCGTTGCTGTGACAAAATACCCAACACCCAAAATTAAGGAAGGAAAGGTTTATTTAGCTTACAGTTTGTGGAGGTTTCAGTCCATACTTGGCTGCTTCAGAGGCAGAGTGGAACATGGCAGAGGGCCACAGTTCATGACAGCAAAGCACAACAAAACCACAAGAGCAAAAGGGAGGAATTGCAGACAAACAGCCTCTTTCCTTCCCTTACATTGTAAACAGCCTACCCCCACCCAGGGGGCATGTAGCTCTCACACAGTCTCCATGCCCTCCTCTTCCACAGGCTCAGGATATGTATAAAGTAAGCACCCTGGCTTCCTCCTGAGTCGGCAGCTAAACCTCTAGACTCCCCAAGTTGACACCTAGACTCCCCAAGTTGACACAATGTATCAACCATAACACTGAGTAAAATAAGGCAGTTTAAGAAACAAACACTGTCTGCTTGCACTTGTAGAGATGGGGCGGTAACAAAAATCATGGAGACAAGGTAAAATTAGTAGCTCCCAGATGCTGGGAGAGGGTTAGGGAAGGAATGGGAAGTTACTGCTTTCAATGTTTCACCATAACACAAAAAGAGTTACTGAAAAGGATGGTGACTGATACATACACTGTAAGTGTACTTCACACCACTGAGCCACACACTTAAAGCAATTAAGATGGTAAAATTTGTGCTATTATGTTCTTAACCGCAACAAAAGTAACTTTTTGAAAAAAATAACTGATGTCCAAGATTATTACATTGGGGAAATAAAAACTTGATAGAAACAATTTCACTGGCCTGAAGTGCTAAAGCCAACAGCATTGTCTATTGACTTGACTACTCCAGTAATCAGAGTAACCACAATATTTGGAAAGAGAAAAAGACATACTAGAAATAAAAGAACCAAAGAAGAGAGGCTCTGATTCTGTATATAAACTCTGCCCAAATATATAACTGACTTTCAATCCACATTTTCACAGGGCAAATTCCAATCCACCCAGATAAAGCTAAAAGAACTGAACCAAAATTTAAGTTATTGCTTTCTAGAGAGAACTATCCAAAATTACTTACCATTATTACTTACAGAAAATTTTGTAGTTTGAGCTGAGCCAAGTTAACTGACTGACAAAGACAAACAAATCAGTGTAGTAAAGAAAAGTCTAAACAATAACAGGGCTGATGTAAACAAAAGTGACAGGGCGGGCGTTCTCTACTTAAGCGTTAAAGCGACAGTTAAGGTGACAAAGAACATCAGAAACATCAGAACATCAGGACTTCGGACCTCTAGTGCTCAAGTGTGTACTGAACCCCTGTCTTAAAAAGAAAAATGAGAACTTTGGAATCTAATCAAAAACTTTCAACAGCAAAAGGAACCCTTAATAAGGAAAGAGCCCACTAAGGTTTTAATTAAGTTTATTGATACATTTCAGGAAAACATAATGATCACATTCACTGCAGGAAATCTGTGCCTGTGCATGATATAACACACTTCTGTCTTTCCCGGTTCCACTACCCTCCCTTCCGCCCTCCTTCCCCTCTTTATTTACAAAAGCTTCGCTTCCATTTTTCCTTCTTTTCTCATCATTTTTTCCTTTCCCCTTCCTCCCTTTCCCCTCCCCACTCCTTAGTTCCCCTTCCCATTTGAATATTTTGTTCCTATTTCACAATATATATTATACATTTTTTGATCCTTATTTACATTTTTTGTTTCTCACGAACCTGTTAAATTTTGATGAGAATATTGTGAATATATATTACTCTATCATACAGTCATCCCTCACTATATCCCGGTTAACTTATCACAGCTTCACTGTATCATGGGGTTTTTAAAAAATATACATACGTAATTCTGTATCTCAGAGTTTTCACCATATTGTGGGATTTTGTGATATATATATTTATATATTTATGATTTTAATTATTGTTGCCTAAAAAATTTAAAACAATATAAAAATGTTAATTCAAACATATTAAAAGAATATTAAATCAAAATAAAATATAGTATGTATTTCATAAGCAGAAGAATACCGTACTGTACACAATGGAAATGCAGTATACCACCATAGCTTGTGCAAGTTTGCCAACTTGAGATTGTACACGACACACTATCGGCTGATGGAGTGGAAGACGACCAACCACAACACTGTGCTCTCTATCCTGGGCACTGATTGGCTCAGTGACTGCAGCATTGGTCTGTTTGCTCTCCCACACTGTGCGCATACATTCAGCATCTCTCCTTGTTCACTTCACATTAGGCACCTATATAGAATTTTACATGTTGTTAAAATTGCATAGGTTTAAGAGTGTAGAAAGTGTTTAAGAGCATATGAAGTGTTTATAAGAGTGTGGGAAAGGTTAATAAGACAGTGGGAAAGCTTTATAGCACTGCAGCAAGGGTTAATAAACCCTTAAAATATATAAATAATAAAATAAATACAATGCCACTACTTCAAGGGTTTTCACCTATCATGGGGGTCTCTGGAACATGACTCCTGCAATAGGTGAGGGATCGCTGTATTTCCTACTTCCCCAGGCCAAGCAGCAGCTTTGAAAATAATGGTAGTATAGTCATGTTAGCAATTTATTTTTTATTTTTTATTTTTTTATTTTAAAAGTGAAAAAAAAACACTAACAAACATACACACAGTGGCACAAGAACTGTACAAAAACTGAACTACACGTGGCAGGGGATCGACAGTGGTTGTTGTATTACACGTTGGTAGCTTCAAACTGTGTACTCAGGACAATACAAATAGACATACAAGGCTGATCAAACAACTAATCACCGATTGTTTCCCACATCAATATGACATGAGACAACAGTGCAACCATGTCAGCCATCCCGCACATACATACATACATACCTACTCAGCTATCCTCCTCTTCCTCCTCTCCTTCCCCTCATCCCGATTGCTCTCTACCCTTGAGCAGTCTCCCTTCATACCTCACGATCAATATTCTCACCTCCAGGTTCCTACACTAATGATATTATACGTTGTTTACACATGCACATCTGGTTTACCTCACTTATGAGTATGGTCTCTAATTGTGACCATTTGCCTATAAAAGCCCTTAGATTGTCTTTCTTTACAGCTGGATAATATTCCATTGTGTAAAAATGCCACAATTTTTTAATCCAGTCCTCTGTGGATGGATATTTGGGTTGTTCCCATGATTTAGCTACTACAAATTGTGCTGCTATAAACATGGGTGCACATATAATACAGTGATATGCTGTTTTCAGATCTTCCAGGAAAATCCCCAGAATGGGGATAGCTGGGATGAGTGGGACCTCCAGACCTAGTTTGCTGAGGAATCTCCAAACCGATCTCCTCATTGGTTGCGCCAGTCTGCATTCCCACCAGCAGTGCACCAGAGTTCCTATTTCTCCACAGCCTCGCCAGCATTTGTTATTGGATGATTTCTTGATGCTGGCCAACATTACTGGGGTGAGATGAAATATCAAGGTTGTTTTTATTTGCATTTCTCGAATGACTAAAGATGTAGAACATTTTCTCATATATTTATTTGCCATTTGTATTTCTTTATCTGAGAAGTGTGTTTTCATCTCAGATGCCCATTTCTGGATTGGGTCTTTGAATTTGGACAGGTACATGTTTTTTAATTCTTTGTATGTTCTAGAGAGAAGGCCTTTATCCGAGGGACAACCAGTTAGGTTTTTTTCCCAGTCTGTAGGTTTTCTTTTTACTCTGCTGGTGATTTCTTTAGACATGCAAAAACTTTTCAGTAGGATGAGGTCCCAGTTATTGATTCTTTGAAGTGTTTCCCTTGCAGTTCATGAACTCTCTGCCTACTCCTATGTCTGCAAGATTTTTTCCTACCTTCTCTTCCAATACATTCAGTGTTTCTCTTTTAATATTGAGATCTGTGATCCATTTTCTCTTGAGTTTTGTGCACGGTGATAGATTTGGGTCTATTTTCAGTCTTTGGCAAGAGGCAAGCCAGTTTTTCCAGCACCATTTATTGAAGAGGTTATCTTCCTTCCAGTGGGCTAGTTTGGCCCCTTTGTCAAATATTAGGTGGCTGAGTGTATTTGTGGTTGTGGCTGTATCTTCCAGTCTGTTCCATTGATCCTCAGGTCTGTTTTTGAGCCAGTACAATGTTGATTTTATTACAGTAGCTTTGTAGTATAATTTCAGGTCAGAGATTGTGATTCCACCTTGTGGCCCAGAATTCCTTTTGCTATTCTGGGTCTCTTCTGGTTCCAGATGAAGGCATGTTTTCTCTAGATCTGTGAGGTACGTTGATGGTAGTTTAATGGGAATTGCATTGAATCTGTACAACAGTTTTGGTAGTATGCCCATTTTCACAGTGTTGGTTCTTCCTAACCATGAGCAGGGAATGTTTTTCCACTTATTGAAATCCTCTTTGATCTCTTTTTTGAGAGTACTGTAGTTTTCATTGAAAAGATCTTTTACCTCTTTTGTTAGATTGATTCCTAAGTATTTCATTTTCTTGGATGCTATTGTGAAAGGTGTGGTTTCCTTAATTTCTCTCTCAGTCTGTTTGCTGTTTGTGTGTAGGAATGCTATTGATTTTTAGGTGTTGACTTTGTATCCAGCTACTCTGCTGAACTTGCCAATTAATTGAAGAAGTCTTCCTGTGGAGTTTTTGGGGTCTTCCATGTAAAGTATCATGTCATCTGCAAATAGCGATAGTTTTACTTCTTCCTTTCCTATCTGTATTCCTTTTATTTCTCTCTCTTGCCTAATTGCTCTGGCTAATGCTTCTAGAACTATGTTGAATAGAATGGTGACAGTCTTGTTCCTGTCTGTAAAGTAAAAGCTTTCAGTTTTTGTCCATTTAGTATGATGTTGGCTGTTGGTTCATCACAGACGGCTTTGATTAAATTGAGGTAGAGGCCATCTATTCCTATTTTTTCTAGAGTTTTTAACATGAATGCATGTTGGACTTTATTGAAAGCTTTTTCTACATCTATTGAGATAATCATGTGGTTTTTTGTCTTTGGCTCTATTGATATGGTATATTACATTAATTGATTTGCGAATATTGAACCATCCCTGCATTCCTGGAATAAATCCAACCTGGTCATGGTGTATAATTTTCCTTATGATTTGCTGCATTCTATTTGCCAGTATTTTATTGAGTATCTTTGCATCTATGTTCATTAGGGAGATTGGCCTATACTTCTCTTGGTTGGGTCCTTCCCTGCTTTTGGTATTAGTATGATACTTGCCTCCAGAAATGAGTTAGGGGGAATTGTTTCCTTTCAATTTCATGGAAGAGTTTGAGGAGTGTTGGCATTAAATCTTCGCTGAACGTTTTATAAAATTCTGTTGTGAATCCATCAGGGCCTGGGCTTTTCTTTGTCAGTAAGTTTTTAATGACATTTTGAATCTCATTAATTGATATTGTGTTGTTCAGGGCTTTTATATCTTCCTGGTTCAACTTTGGTAATTCTTAGATTTCTAGGAATCTGTCGATTTCTTCTGGGTTTTCTACCCTATTGGAGTAAAGATTCTCAAAGCAGGTATTAATGATCTTTTGAATTTCTGTAGGATCTATAGTGATTTCATCCTTTTCATTGCTTATTGCATGAATTTGAGTGTTTTCCTTTCTTTTCTTGATAAGATTGGCTACAAGTTTATCAATTTTATTTACTCTTTCAAAAAACCAACTCTTTGATTCACTTATTTTTGTAGAGTTTTCCTCATCTCAATTGCATTAATTTCTGCCCTAAGCTTTAGACTCTCCTCCCTTCTTTGGGCTTGGGCTTGACTTGTTCTTCTTTTTCTAAAAGTTTGAGGTGCAATATCAGGCTATTTATTTGTTCTCTTTCTGTTTTCTTTATGTGGGAGTTCATCGCTATAAATTTCCCTCTGGGTGATGCTTTCATTGCATGCCACAGATTCCTATAAGTTGTATTTGTATTTTCATTTGTTTGTAGGTATTTTCCAATCTCTTCTCTAATTTCCACTGTGACCCATTGGTTATTCAGGAGGTTGTTGTCTAATTTCTAAGTATTTGTAAAAGTTTTGGAATTCCATTTGTCATTAATTTCCAATTTTATTTCACTGTGGTCAGATAATATGCATGGGATAATTTCAATCCTTTTGCATTTAGGTAGGTATGCTGTATGGGCTACAGTGTGCTCTATTTTAGAGAAAGTCCCATGTGCAGCTGAGAAAAATGTATATTCTGACGTTGTGGGGTGGAACACTCTGTAAACATCTACTAAGTCCATTGGTTCACACATTTGGTTCAGGTCTGTTATATCTTTGCTGAGTTTTAGTCCAGTTGACCTATCTCTTTGCGTCAAAGGGGTATTTAGGTCCCCTATTACAATAGTGTTATTGTTTATTTGGTTTTTTATGTCCATTAAGGTTTGCCTTACATAGTTTGGTGCTCCAGTATTTGGTGCATACATGTTTAGGATTGTTATCTCTTCCTCTTGCAGTTTTCCCCTAACTAGTATATAGTGGTCTTCTTTGTCTCTTTTGATTGTTATCAGTTTGAAGTTTACATTGTCTGAAAACAGCTACCCCTGCTTTTTTCTGGGAATCTGTTGCATGGAGGATTGTTTTCCAACCTTTGACTTTCAGTCTATGGATTTCCTTTTGAGTAAAGTGTGTTTCCTGTATACAGCATATTGTGGGCATCTTAATCCACTCTGCCAGTCTTTTTCTTTTTACTGGTGAATTCAGGCCATTTACAGTGATGATTATTACTGTTATACGTTGGCTTATTCTTGTCATGCTGTTTACTTGATGTTGCTTTCCTACTTTTGCTGTTTAATTTCTTGTTCTGCTCACGCGTTCCTTTCTATTGTTGTTCTTGGGATTGTGGTCACTTTTTCTCTGTCTAGAATATCTTTCAGTATTTTTTGTAATGTTGGTTTGGCACTCATGAAGTTTGTCAGTTGGTCTTTGTTGTGGAAATATTTTATTTCTCCATTGAATTTGAAGGATAGTTTTGTGGGATACATTAGTCTGGGTTGGAAGCTGTTTTGTCTGAGAATCTGTAATATCTTGCTCCAAACTCTTCTTGATTTCATGGTTTCTGTTGAGAAGTCTGCTGTGATTCGGATGGGCTTTCCTTTATAGGTGATCTGGTTTTTTTCTCTAGCGGCTTTTAATATGTTGCTCTGTTGCTGCATATCTGGGATCTTGACTATTATATGCCTGGGGGTGCTTTTATTTGGGTTGTGGCTCATTGGAGTTCTATATGCTTCATTTACCTGCACATCAGTTTCTTTTACCATTCTTGGGAAATTTTCTGCTATTATTTCTCCAAATATTCTTTTTATGTCATTTGTGTTACCTCCTGATATTTCACTGATTCCTATTACTCGCACATTATTTCTCTTTGCTTTATCTTGCAGCTGTTGGATTGTTTTCTCCTGGTTTCTTGTTGACTTAAAGAGATCCTTCCTTTCACAGTCCTTAGCTATCAGGCTACCTTCAAGATCTGAAATTCTATCTTCGGATTCATTCAAGTGGTTTTTCAAGCTTTCAGTGGCAGTTTTCATTTCCTGGAGATCTTTCTGAGACTGTTTCATGTGTTCTAATTCATTCCTGAATTGCTCATTTAATATTTCCATTTGTTGCCTTTGATCTTCTAGTCTCTTATTCGTTTCTTCTCTGTATGTGCAAAGCATTTCTTCCATTATTATTTTCATTTCATTTTTTGCCTGAGAGATTATTTCAGATGTAACCTCTTCTATGGCTTGATGGAGTTGTTTCTTTACTTCAGATATGATTTCAGAAATTTCAGGTATGTGGTTTCCTAGTTCTCCTATGTCATTGTGTCCTGTACTTGTTCTGGGTGGAGTTGTGTTCTGAGACTGCATTTTGCCCCTTCGTTTTGTCATTTTGAATGTCAGATGACTGGTGCTGAGCTACTAACTACCTAGGCAGCTCACTAAGGACTCTAGGGATCCTAGTTTACCTGGATGTTAAACTGAACCCAGGGTGGTAGCAGACTGTGGACCACTGGGCCCAGTCACCCCAGGCAAATGCTGGGATGCCTGGCTCAGATCACAGCCGCTATAGTTGGAGAATGCTGGGCTTCAGTACCGGAGTGTCCAGTGTGTGGACGGGAAGAGTGTGGGTCTCAGCCTTGAAGCCTATGGTGGTTAGGCAGCAGCTTCTGTTTCTGGTTCCTCAGGTAGCTGTTCAGGGGGAAGCAAGGCTCTCCTCCTGACCCTGAGGACCCCAGAGCCTGAGGCTGATTCCACTCTGCAGGTCTCAACCACCAGCAGGGACGGGCCCTCACAGTTGGATTTCCTTCCTAACTCTAAGGTGTGGGGCTTACCAGAGGAGAAGTGTTGCACTGCTCATGTGGTGTCGCAGGTCACTGGAGAAAGGTCCTAGTTGCAGAGCCAGGAGGCAGGCGGTGTAACGTCCACTGCCCAGGTGTCTGAGTGAGTCCACCTTTGTCTCTGGTTAAAGGTCCGAGTCGCACAGTTGGGGCTCAGGCAGGAAACGCCGTGCCGCCCAGGTGTCTGTTCGAGTCCGCCTTTGTCTCTGGTTCAGAGGAGAAGGGTGTCAGAGCTCCTGTGTCCTCGCAGGTCAGCCTCCATCGCTGGAGAATGGTCTGCCCAGCTGGCACAGACCATGAAACGCAGCACTGCTTAGATGTCAGCGTCGGTGGGTCTCTGTCACTGGAGTAAGGTCCAAGTCGCCCAGCCGGGATTGGGCGGAAACGCCCTTCCACCACTTCACCCAGGCAAAGGTCCGTTGCAAAGGCTGCTCCAATGGCTCCCTCTCTTCAGGAAAATGTCCCTCGAGCTTTCTGCCAAGAGTTGCGCTCAGAATGCTGCTGAGATGCTGCTTTGTGGGCCGAGCTCCTCCCTGCCAGAGATCCAGGTCGGAGCGCGCACACGCCTCATTTTCCCAGAGTTCCACACAGGCAGCCGGGCCACCTAGATGCTGCTTTGTGGGCCGAGCTCCTGCCTGCCCAGAGATCCAGGTCGGAGCAAACACTCGCCTCACCTGCCCAGAGTTCCCCGCAGGCAGAAGGGTTGCCTAGATGCTGCTTTGTGGGCTGAGCTCCTGCCTGCCCAGAGACCCAGGTCAGAGCGTGCACACACCTCACCTGCCCACCATGTTAGCAATCTAATTCTACCAATCCAAGAACAAGGGATGTTGTTTCATTTTCTAATATCTACTTCAATTAATTTCTTTCTCTCTTTCCTTCTTTCCTTTCTCTCTCTCTCTCTCTCTCTCTCTCTCTCTCTCTCTCTCTCTCTCTTCTTTTGAGACGGTTTCTTGCTGTGTAGTTCAGGCTGGCCTTGCAATTGTATAGCCCAGGCTAGTTTCTAACTCACAGCAATTCCCTGCTTTACTCTCCCAAGTTCAAGTTCTAGGATTGTAGGTGCACACCACCACACTCAATCTCTTTAATTCTCTTGTTCAGAGTTTCGTGATTTTTATTATACAGTGCTGTTACCTCCTTGGTTAGGCTGATTCCTAAATATTTAATTATTAGATGCAATTGTAATCAAAATTATTTTACTTCTTTCTTTCTTGGTGGGTTTGTGTCGATATACAGGAATGTGATTGATTTCTGTGTATTGACTTTTGCAGTTTACTTTTGTTTAATGTTTCCTTGGTATGCCACTTTTGTTTACTTTTAACCTCTATGTTAATATTTAAGTGATATATTTAAGAAGTAGAATAGAGTTGCATTTTCTTTTTTCTTTTTTTAAGCAGGGTCTCACTATTGACCCTATAGATTCTATAGATTCAGTGCAATCTCTTAAAATGCCAGTAACATTCATCACAAAACAAGACAAACCAGTCCTGCATTTCATCTGGAATCAGAAAAGATCCAGAATACCCAAAGCAACCCTGAGCAAAATGAGCAATGCTGGAAGAATCACTAAACCAAAGTTATACCAACAAAAAACAGCATGGGACTAACAAAGAAATGCAAATGTACACCCATAAAATAGAATAGAAGAAACAGGAGAAAAGCCCACCTATACCCATTCGACTTTTGACAAAAGGGCCAAAACATATTCTAGAAGAAAAAACAGTCTCTAATGACACTTGCAAAATTGCAGATTCACATGCAGAAAGTTAAAACTGAATCCCTCTCTTTCATTCTGTACTAAAATAAAATCAAAATGGGTCAAAGACCTAGATATAAAACCAGTAATATTGAAACTGCTGGAAGACAACAGAGGAGGAATACTTGACCCCATAGCACAGGCAAAAACTAGCTCAGTGGGGTCCCATATGCACTGGAAATTACATCAAGAATCAACAAATGAGACCACATCAGATTAAAAGGCTTCTGCATGGAAAAGAAAATAACAGAGTAATGAGATAGCCCAATAAATGGGAGAAAACCTTTGCTAGGTACTATTCTGAAAGATTAAAACCTTAAATATGTGAAGAACTAAAAAAGAAGTAATCCCATAAAAATGTCCAATAAAAAAGTGGTAAATGAACTGATTATATAAATCTCAAAGGAAAAAGTTCAAATGGACAAAATGTATATAAAAAATGTTCAATGGCTCTATTATCAGAGAAATGCAAATTAAAACTAAATCAAGATTCTATCTCACCCCAGTTAGAATGGCTACCACAAAGAAAACAGAAAATAGTAAGTGATAATGAGAATGCTAAGAAAATGAACCCTCCTACATTGTTAGTAGGAATGTAAATTAGTACAACCAATATGAAAATAAGTATGGAGATTTCTCAAAAGATTAAACATAAAAATACAATTTAACCCAGCTGTACCTTTCAAGTTGTAGATGCCAGATATTGTGTCTTAGAGATGGAAAAATTAACCAATGCACCTGCCCTTTTAAGCAGAAAATAATTAAAACTTTTCTTGATGACTTAAATTTTTCATTACTAATATCAATTAGGATAATAGTTCCCAACCTAGATGTTCTTCAGAATCTCTTAAAATTTTTTTAAACACAGATTTTTAAAACAATCCTGTAATCCCACCAACTCAAGGAGCTGAAGGAAAAGGATTGCAAATTCAAGGCCAGCCTAGGTAATTTATCAAGGCCCTGTCTAAAAATTGAATTTTAACTTCCAGGAAGATGATGGAGTATTGAAGAGCAGAAAAAGTGCCTCTCCAAGGTTTGACATCCAGAAACTGGAATATAACAACATGAGGAAGAGAAGAAGGGAGTGGGTCTCCCGGACCAAGAAAGGATCTGAAGCAAAAATGGAGGCTTACGAGGAGAGTGAAGAGAGAAACTTTAAAGAAGAGGGAGGTGGCAGGTGGTGCTTTCTCTCTAAGCCTGGACTCACTGCATGGGAGGGGCAGCTGGAAACTACAGATGCATGGTAACTGCTGGTGGCTACTCAGTCCTCCATGGAGAAGTGCACCAGTGGAGTGGAGCAATGCATGCAGTGGACTGCTATGGCTGGTGAGTTGTCTGGTTAGGAGCTCCTGCAAGAGACGGCAGTTAGCCGAGGGCAATTTTGGAGACACACCAATTGAGTGTCGGACTCAGGGTGGCTGCTAGCTCCACCAGGTGGCTCCCAGTCTAGTTCAAGCTCGCCGTAGGCCCAAGGACTGGAGTGGGCTAGGTGAATTTGTTTCCAGCCTCACAGCCTGAGAACAGCCTTAACTTCAGTAGAAATAGGGGTGCAGTCCCACTGGGATCACCCGCTACCCCACCATGGAGCTGCTGGTGGCTGGCGGGGATTGATGGACACGGATCTGTGCTTTTTCTGCCCATGTTGTCCCCCAGTGACAGCATAGACACACATCTTGAATTGGACATTTTTTTTCTTTTTTTTCCTTTATTTTCTTTGTCTCTTTTTTGTTGTTGTTTTGTTTTGCTTTTTATTTATTATCAGTTCTTCTTTCTACATGAGTGTGAACTTGGTTTCTAGATTTTTATTGTTTTTCTGCTCTGTCCTAGTTTATATTTCTTTCTTCTCTTGACCTTCCATTTTCTGCACGTTTCTCAAAGTTTATGTGATTCTCTTTTGTTCTCCAGCCTTCTTTAATCTCTTCCTTTTTTTCCATTTCTCTGCTATTCCCCCCAACCCCTCTTAAATTTTTTACACTAAGGATAAAATTTCCATATTGAGAGCTTACTTACTACACACAATTTTATGCTTAATTTTAGATTTTGTACAAATCTATGGCTAATGGTGGTAAATTAACAGTTACCTCAGTTTTTCATTTTGTAGGCTTTGTTTGATGCTATTGTTATTGTGGATTGTACCATTTTAGGCACAGTGACATAGTTGTTCTAACCAATTGTTCTGGGGGCCAGGTGTGGTGGCACATGCTTGTAATCGCAACACTCGGGAGGCTGAGGCAGGAGGATCATTGCAAGTTTGAAACCAGCCTGGACTATAAAGTGAGCTCAAGACCAGCCTGAACTACATAGCAAGACCCTGTCTCAAAAAGATTTTTTAAAAAATTGTTCTTCTGGTATACCAAGACAGAGATTGCCTAACAATCATATAAATATTATAAGCCAGTGCCAAAAACCAGGGGCTGGGCCAAGTAAGCAGGAA
Source organism: Dinomys branickii (assembly GCA_004027595.1). Classification (NCBI taxonomy): domain Eukaryota; kingdom Metazoa; phylum Chordata; class Mammalia; order Rodentia; family Dinomyidae; genus Dinomys; species Dinomys branickii. The sequence goes on from PVLD010009608.1 coordinate 54,438, forward strand.
CTTCTCATCTCCAATAAGCTGAAGAGGTAGGATCCTACAACAGACTCAAAACCCAAAAGCCAGCTACATCTGAAAGACACCTCCAAGAAGTAGTCATTTCCTAAAGATCCTAAATACTAGGAATAAAGCTACTCATCATGGGCAATTTACAAGCATCAGCAGAGAAATTAAAATGAAAAAGATAGAAAATGAGATTATACTTAATCAAGATATAACCCCACATATCCAGCTCACCAAAGGCAAACCTGAAGGTGAAACTATCCAAAAGCCACCCACCCGGACTCTCTGAAGTGATAACAGCAGAAGTAATTAAGCAACAAAATGACACCTTAGAAAAAGTCTAATCAGAAAAAATTTTTTAGATAACTAACTACAGTGATGGTGACCATAACGAAAGATATGCTTAATAACTCTAGAGCAGATATAGATTTAAAAAGAGCTTAGAAAAATGATGGAAGCTATGAATGCCCTACACAGGAAATAAATAAAATCCATAAGACAATTTCAACATATCTAGGAGATTAAATTTCGACTGAAAATATATGCAACAGAATGAGCCAATGTGAGGACAGAATCTCAGATATAGAAGACAGTGTTGTGGGTAGCAATAATAAAAAGAAAGAATTCTTAAAAATAGCAAGGGACCATGAGAAATCAATACAGCAGCTGCTAGATAATGCAGAGAAGAAGAACATAAGATTGATCAGAGTCAGTGAAAAAACTGGAGATACCAAAAATGATATAAAAACCTCATTCACATGTCAGAAAACTTCACACATAATTAAGTGAGGCATATAGAACTCCAATTAGTCATGATCAAAAAATCTATAGCATGACATATAATAGTCAAGATTCCAGAAATTCAACACAAGAACACAATATTAAAAGTCCTTCAAGAAAAGAAATGAATCAGCTACAAAAGAAAGCCCACTAGCATCACAGCTGACTTCCCAACACAAATCCTCAAGTCAAGGAGAGCTTGGAGTAAAGTATTTCAAACTCTAAAAGAAACACCAAACCAGATTGATGCACCCTGCAAAAGTATCTTTCAAAATTGATGGGGAAATAAGATACTTCCATGACAAAGAACATCTGAGAAAATTCATGAACACCAAACCATCACTCCAAAATGCTCTGAAGGACATTGTAGAAAGAGATAACAAGGACTACAACTCTATGAATTTCAGTAGAATGAATCCACTAGATAAGGCAGACAATTAAATGGGACGAGGGGCCAACAACAGGAAAATAACATGACAAGGATACATATCAGTTATAACCACTGACATTAATGGTCTTAAGTCCCAACCAAAAGAAACAGACTGGCAGAGTTTATTAACAAACAAGATCCAACAATATGCTGCATATAAGAAACATAATTTAATTTAAAAAGACATTCATAGACTGAAAGTCAAGGATGGAAAAGAATACTCCATGGGACAGCAAACTGGAAAAAATCAGGGGTAGCTATTCTATTTGAAGACAAGTGGATTTCCAGCCAAGACTGATTAAGAGAGACAAAGGTCACTATATCCTTGTAAAGGGAACAATCCAAGAAGAGATAACAATCATAAATATACATGCAACAAATACCAGTGCACCTAACTATATTGAAAAATACTAACAGACATGAAAATCAAATAAGCAATAATAGAATTCTAATGGAGGACCTCAATATCCCACTATCACAAATAGAAGATCAACTAGACAAATAATCAACAAGGAAATATTAGAACTGAATCAAACTTTTGAACAAATGGACTTAGTAGATGTCTACAGGCTGTTCCACCCAACAATATCAGAATACACATTCTTCTCAGCTGCACATGGGACAGTCTCCAAAACAGACCTTTCCATTCCTAACTGCATGAATATGAGTCTTTTCTTTCCTTTTTTGGTAAGTTTGGCTAAGGGTTTGTTGATTTTATTTGATCTTTTAAAGAACCAACTCTTTGGTTGATTAATTCTTTTACTGTTTTCTTATTCTCCATTGTATTAATTTCTCGTCTGATCTTTATAATTTCCTCCCTTGTATAAGTGTTGGACTGGACTTGCTCTTTTTCTAGAAGCTTGAGATTCAACATTAAGTTGTTCATTTGAGCTCATTCTGTTTTCCTGATATGGATATTCAGCAGTATAAATTTCCTTCATAGAACTGTTTTCATTATGTCCCATAAGTTCTGGTATGTTGTATCAGCATTATCATTTAATTTTAGAAACTATCTAAATTCTTTAATTTCATCTGTTACCCATTGGTTACACAGGAGGATGTTATTTAATTTCCATGTGTTTATGGAATTCTTGTGGTTTCTTTTGCCATTGATTTCCAATTTCATTGCACTATGATCTGATAATATGCTAACGAGTAAAACTAGACCTATATCTTTCACCATACCCTAAACCAAAATTGAAATGGATCAAAGATCTAAATATTAAAACAGAAGCATTAAATCTGATGGAAGATAGAACAGGTAGAACTCGAAGATATTGGTGTAGCCAAAGACTTTATGAACAAAACCTCAAATGCACAGGAACTATTACAAAGAATCAACAACTGTGGTCTAATCTTATTAAAGACTTTTACACAATAAGAGAAACTACCAACGAGACAACCCACAGGGTGGGAAAAAAGTTTTGCCAGCTGTTCCTCAAAGGACTACTGTCTAGAATACACGAAGAACTTAAAAATATCAAACCCCCTACCAAGAAGTTTAGCAACTAGGAGACCACTGTAGAGATTGGTGAAAGTTTTAGAGGGGAAGATATCTATGTCATCCAGAGTGGCTGTGGAGAATCAATGACAGCCTCATGGAACTGCTCATCATGATCAATATGTGTAAGATTGCCTCATTTTCCAGAGTGACTGTGGTGATCTCATGCTTCCCATATGCCTGCCAAGATTTTAAAAAAAGACAAGAGTTGTGCTCCCATTTCTGCAAAACTTGTGGCCAACATGCTGCAGTGGCTGAGGCCGATCACATCATCACCATGGATTGCACACCTTTCAGATACAAGGATTCTTTGATATTCTGGTGAATAACTTTTGTACAGAGCCCACTGTCCTGCAGTGGGTTCATCAGAACATCAGCAAGTGGAAGAACTGTATCACTGTTTCACTCAACACAGGAGGAGCCAAAGGGGTCACATCCATTGCAGACAGGCTGAATGTGGAGTTTGCTTTGATTCACAAAGAGAGAAAGAAACCACATGAAGTGAACCAGATGGTACTGGTCGGCAACATGAAGGGCCATGTGGCCATCCTTGTGGACAATGTGGACCACACATGTGGTACCATTTGCCACACTGCCAGTAACTTGCTCTTAGCTTAAACCACCAAAGTTTATGCTATTCTTACCCACAGGATTTTCTCTGGGCCAGCTATTTCCAGAATAAAAAATGCCACCTTTGAGGCCATTGTCACAAATGAATTCCACAAGAGGACAAAATGAAACATTGCACAATGATTAATAGCTCAATGATCCTGGCCAAGGTCATCTGGAGGACACACAATGGGGAATCCATGTCATACCTGTTCAGCCACATCCCACTGTAAAAGCAAATGAGAAGTGACACATGACTTCCCAGACTTCCCGATTGTTTTTCTCTCTGCTTTTTCAGTGCTAGGTCTCAGCATCAGATCTTTGTTCCCTCTGAGAGTCATTGCTTCCCCTCCTAAACTCAAGACTATTACCTGTTTATTGGGGGAGGGGTGGTTACTTGGCTTTTAGTCATCCTCCTCTTTTTTTCTGATTGATGATCTTTCCTTCATTCTTTCAGTACATCTATGCAGTGACAACATTCTAACATAAAATCCTACTGCAGAAATTCATGTTTTACATATTTCGAGGTAACAAAGGTACCTTCACATAAAGCCTTCTGTATAAATTTATAATCACAATGCCTATAGACATTTGGGTAAAAACCCTGTGTAGCCCTTTACTTTGGAGTGAATCTTAGCAAAATTATGATAGGATTAGTTTTGAACTTTTCTTTTTTCTAATGAGAACTGGGTTTCAATTAAACTATCATGGTTACTGTGCTTCATCTGAACCAAAATTTATTGTATCCTAAAATGGCCACTGACGTGTTTATTTTGGAAGAGACATGACTATCACTTACTTGACACGCCATATTCTGAAACTCCAAACTTATGTTCAGAAATTCTCTTATTTAGAAGCCATTCTGAGACAAAGCTCCTAAACTGACTGGCGTATTGGTGCTCACCTCTGGCAATCCCAATGCACCTCGTGCCCTGTCCTCTTGTTCTTTCTGTCATAGTTTTAGCTATAGTTTTTACTTTTCATTGTTTCCAAAGAAATGTTCCAGCAAAATAAAGACTCCCCTAAATCTGCTCACATTTACTAGACTATTCATTATTTTGCTTTTAACAAAAAAGGTGAATTTTCCAGGCATGGTAGTACATGCCCATAATCTCAGCACTCAGAGGAGGTTGAGGCAGGAGGATTGTTGTAAGTTCGAGAACAGCCTGAGCTACAAAGTGAGCTCAAGGCCAGCCTGAACTGCCAAGCGAGACCCTGTCTCAAAAAAAAAAAAAAAAAAAAAACAAGTGAATTTTTATGAGTTTCACCAAATGCATATTTAAGTATTATTTCACCAGCTTTCATTTGGTATTCTTTCGTCTTTTGTAACCAAAAGTAGTAGGTCTCTGGCCACTATCTTACCTAAAGATGTTACTTGGAAAATATAAGTAGCAGAGTCTTATCAACAAGTAAATAAAAAGTTGCTTAATTAACAGTTCAATATGATCCTGAAGGGGAAATTCATCTAGGATTATGTTCCTCATAAAACAGCTTTTTAGAACTTCACATCCTTCTAAGTGAAGTGCCTCTCTGCCTCTGGTAAACATGCAACAACTTTACTTCTTGGGATTTCTGTGCTTGGAGGAAATGAAGACCTACTTGTAAATATATATGTAGGCAGTCTGACATACAACTGTGAGTTTAGATGCATTATGACTAAAGCTGGTTGATTTAAAGTAATCCTTTTCTCCAAGATTTTTAAAGTTTATAGAGCTCATTCTAAAATATAATCTAATCTTCAAAAACTGTTTTACTGTTCTCTGTATAAAGATTTCCATCATTATTTAGTTCCACTTTTGTGTTTTAAAGTACAGCTGAATGTATTTATGGACTATTTATGGTCCTCAGCTTTATACTATGGGAATGCAGACTTTACTGGATGCTTTCAGTTCAACAGAGATAAGGACTGCCAGGCAAATCTTAGTCTTTCTTGTTCCTTGCTGTTCATAGTGTGGAAACTTAAGTGAGAACACCAGGTATCAGTCCAGTCCAGCTACACTGAAAGGACATATACACTTGGGATACATCTAGTATAAAAGGGGAGCCAGAAAAACATGAATATACCAAAGTTGCTTAGCCTCCAACTTAAATGATTAGTCAGCCTGTAGATGTTTATTGATGATAACTTTCCTTTGTTAGATATGATGTCAACTAGGTTCAGCAATACTGTATACCATGTGCAGTGCTTGCACTGGTTTAGAATGTAGGATACTCCAATGCTGAACTAAAACATCTGAGTAAAATCATGCTTACTGAAAAACATCAGACCCCCAAATTTAAAGACCCAATCCAAAAATGGGCATCTGAAATGAATACATACTTCTCAGAGAAAGAAGAACAGCAAAAACAAAAGAAAAATTTAACATCATTGATCATTTGAGAGATACAATTAAAACAACATTGAGATTCCATCTCACCCCAGAAACAATGGCCATTATTGAGAAATTAACCAGTAATAAATGCTGGAGGGGCTGTGGGGAAAGAGAACACTTCTCCACTGTAGGTGGGAGTGTAGACTAGTATAACCACTGTAGAAATCAGTGCGAAGATTCTTCAAAAAACTAGGACTATAGGTCCTGTTTGACCCAGCTATTCCCCTTCATGCTATCTTCCTGAAAGAATTAAAAACATCATATCATTGCAATATGTGCACACCCATGTCAATATATAGCAGCACAGTTTGTAATAGCGAAATCTTGGAAACAGCCCAAATGCCTATCAGTTGGTGAATGGATAAAGAAGCTATGGTTTTATTATATAATGGAGTACCACTCTGCCATAAAGAAGGACAAGTTTATAAGTAAATGGATGCACCTTGAAACCATCAGACACACATGTGCAAATAATGCATTGTTTCTCTGGTGTGAGAAATTGAAAGTGTAAATAAGGACCAAAATGTATAATAGATATTGTGAAATAGGAAGAAAATTTTCAAATGGGAAGGGGAACAAGGAAGTGGGGAGTGGGAAAGGAAGGAAGGGAAAAGTAAAAAAAATGAGAAAAGAAGGAAAAAATGGAAAAAGACTTGTAAATATGAAGGGAAAGAAGAGTTGAAAGAAGGGTAGGGGAATGGAAAAAAAAGAATCAAATTATATCATGGACAGGTACAAATTCCTATGATGAAATGTGACCATTATGTATACCTAAAACATACCAATGAAAATCATTTTCTTTAAAAAATTAAATTTTCACTTCTGGGAAGATGGCAACCAGGTAAGCAGCAGAGAAAGATCCTCCTGGATCGCCACCCAGACATTCGAATACAGCAGCATAAGAAACACAGGAAGGAAAGAAATAGGTACCCTGAACCCAGGAAGGATCTGAAATGAGAATTGAAGCCCTCAGAAAGAATAAACAAGACCTCTCCTGGAGGAAAGGCTCAGAGGGCCACCATGGCGCAGTTGGAGAAAGAGGAGGCAGAGAAGGAGGGAGTCACCTCTCCAAACAGACCTTCGGCCCACTCTCTCATTCCAGAACTCAGAGCTTCAGCTTCGGAGACACATGCTCACGGGAGCCTCCCAAACTCAGCCAGGGGAGAGCGGAGTTCCAACAGCAGGTCCAAGACCAGAGAAAGAAAGTGCAGCCTGGAAAAGAGGCAATGGCAGTCAGGAGATGTGGCTGAGCCCAGTGTGAGGATGAGAAGTTACAATAGCCACTAAAACAGAATCCCCACCCTGCAGCAACCTTTCTAATCAGTGCCCTGAGGCAAGGCAGAGTCAAAGCAAACAGTACACAGCCCACCACACCCAGCTCTATGCTTGACCCGAGGCTGTGGTCTCCTACCTGTCCACTGTGTGAGCAACTACCAGCAGAGAGCAATGGCAGCAAACCTAGGGTCACAGCAATTCCCAGGGATCCAGCCAAAGAACAAATGGGAACTGGAGCACAACAGTAAGAGAGAGCTGCAGATGGAGGTGGATCACACGGCCCCATGCCCTTCTCACTCCAACACCAAGCAGGAAGCACAAGCTGAGTTACTGGGCTTCAGCTTCTACCCTGAACTCCTTCTCTGAGCACCTTGAGTCTTGGTGCCCAGAGCACTCAACATGTGTCCCTGACAGCAATGGACTGAGTCCATGGGCTTCAGGACTCACCCTAAGCTACTACTGTGAGCACCAAGAGGTACTTCATACTGCTTGCATATATGAACTTTGAATGAACCCATAGCGAGAAATTACATGAAAAGCAGCAGTCCTGGCATCTGAGAGACAACAACATACTCTACATACCAGACCTGAGAAAATCCTCCAATCCTCTTCTAGAACTAATAAGTAAACTTAGTACACACCCTGGACTACCACAGTGAGCACAGATGGGGGAGACCTCACGCCACTTGTGCGCAGCATCATAAGTGCGCCCAATGCCCAGTGTGCCTGATGTCCAGCTGCAAGGCATGGGGAGCAGCAACACTGGAGATTGAGAGGTGGGAGGAGGTGAAGACCCGGAACTAGAGTGCAGACCCGGTCCCACTGCTGGGTGGGGACAGCCTCCAAAGAGTCAAAGGCCGCCTGCAGGGAGACACTAGTAGCCTATAAGGGGACCCCGGGGGCCTTGACAGGGAGCTCAGCAGCCTGAGGGGGAGGGGGCTCCCTCCAGGCTACATGAGGACCCTGAAGACCGGGACTGGGCCTCCGGCAGTGCAGCAATGGGAGCAGAGCCTGGTGGTCCACGGCAGAGCCCCTGGGAGTGACTCGCGGTGGGGGAGCCCACTGGCCTGCTTGGGTGACCCTGTGAACTCAACCAGGCCCCTGGGAGCGCCTCACTGGGGCAGAGCTGGTGCTCTTCTGGGGCAACTCTGAGGACTCAACCGGGCCTCCGGATGCGTTATGTCAAGGCAAAGCCTGGCATTTCGCTGGGTAACCCCGCCAACTTGACTAGACCCCTGATGGATTTGAGGGCTTCTCAATGGAGCCTTAACCATAGTAAACCTGGGTCCCTGCCTATCTACTGTCTTTGAGGATGGGTGCTTCTCCATCTCTTGCCATAGCAATTTGTGTACACCCATATTTGTTACAGCATAATTTAAAGCAGCCATGTATCTCCACAAAGTCAGAGCCCAAGGAAGTAAATAAACCCAAAAGTACAGTTATTATCAGAGGGAAGATGACTGATTGGGTGGTAGAACAACAGAGATGAGGATGAAGAAAATTGATTAATCAAACAAGCCATCACCTGTATAACTGAGTAACAAATGCAAAGATAACATTATGTAATACAGAATCCAGTGTTAATTCCCTACCATCTTCTCTATAATTTGGTATTTCATTTATTGTTTTTGTGTTAACTAATATAAAGATAACGTTATGTAATACAGCATCCAGCACTAATTTCCTACTATCTTCCCTATAATTTTGTATTTCTTGTATTGTTTTTGTGTTATCCTGGATTATATGTCTCCATTCTTTTGTCTTTAAAATAAAAATTAAATTTTAAGAAGGTACTGTGGCAGGAAGATGGGGACCAGGATGGCAGCAGAGAAAAACCCTCTGGAAGGCTGGCCACTCAAAAACTGAATTATACCAATAGCAAACAGCACCCCTCCCAGAGAAATGAATTGGGCAGCTACAATGGCGCAATTGGATCTGCAGGATGGACCAAAACCAGAATGGAGGCAGAGGCCGGAGAGGGAGCAGCGACAGTAGTACAGTGACTCCAAGAACAAACCAAGTGGCAGCAGAAGGGACACAGGATTTTACACCAACCGTACCAGCCTGGCAACATTCCACCTAGAGTTGTCCAGCCCCATGTGCCTCACCAACCACAGATGTCCAACCCTTGCCCTTCACTGGCTCCCTCAGTGCATCCAGACGACCAGAGGCTCCGCAGCACCCCCACTTTGGACTGGAGGCCACTCCTTGCTCACCAATGCGAACTGGGAAATGTAGTCCAGCAACATGGAGTCAATCTCGGTGGTATGAGCTGTGGGGTGGGGAACAGAGCCACTGCTCCTGGGTGGGGGCAGAGCCACCCAGCCTTGGCATACAAAGCTGCCCCCAGGCAGGGGCGGGCCTAATACTGGGGCCAGTTCTGCAGAGCCGCCCATCACGGCCCAGCCAAGTCACCCAAAGCCGCCGCTGGATAGACTCCAAGCCAGCGCAGTTGATAAAGCTGTCATCTGGGCATGCGTGGCCATCACTGGCCGTGGTCCAGCCAGGGAGCGCAGCTGGGCACAGGCCCTCTGTGGGGTGAGGAAAAAGATGCCGCCAAGTGCGGACCCACTGCAGAGCATGGGCAAGGACACCACAAACTATGTGGGGATGCCTGGGGGGCGAGGATCTGCCGAGGACCCTGCAGGACCATGTGGTCCTGCTGCACAAGGCTTGTGGAGATGCCTTGGGCCCCACAGCCCCATCCCAGCCCCAAGATTCCTCTTCCTTGGCCACACCCCCGAGGCCGGCCCTCCTAGATGTGCAACCTAGAAAAGGAACAAAAGCCACGAGTCAGCAAGAGTGGCCAGAGATAATATACACACAAAAAAACAGCAGTTCTAGTGGTCAAGAGATGATAACATATTCTAAGACCTGAGAAACTTCTCCAATTGTCTCCCAAAACTAATAAATAAAATTAGTATATACCTACAAACACCACAATGAGCATGAGTGGGGGAGATCTCACACTACTTATGCTCAGCATCAAAGGATTCAAAGTAAGAATTCAAACCCTCATAGAGAACATTTTAAAACCTCACTGAGAAAAACATCCGGGAAGATGGCCACCAGATGGGCAGTGGGGAGGGATCCTACTAGAGGGTCACCACCCAGACACTGGAATGCAGCAACATAAGACAAGGCAGAGTCAAAGCAACCACTACACAGCTCAACACACCCAGGTCTACTTCTGCTCTGAGGCTGTGGCCCCATATTTCTCCACTGTATGAGCAACTACCAGCAGAGAGCAGCAGCAGCAACCCCAGGGCCACGGCAATTCCCAGGGATCCAGCCAAGGAACAAATGGGCACCGGAGCACAACAGTAAGAGGGAGCTGCACACGGAAATAGATCACAAAACCCCATACCCTTCTCACTCCAACACCAAGTAGGAAGCATAGACTGAGTTATTGGGCTTCAGCTCCCACCCCAAACTTCCTCTGTGGGCACCTTGCATCTTGGTGACCCACACACTCATCATCTGTTCCCCTCAGCAATGAGATGAGTCCACAGGCTTTAGGACTCACCCTAAGCTGCCAATATGAGCACCAGGAGGGACTTCATACTGCTTGCACATGTGATCCTTGTATGAGCCCATAGCAACAAACTACATGAAAAGTGGTAGCCCTGGAGTCCAGGAGACAACATACTCTACAGAGAAAACCCGAGAAAATTCTCCAATTCTCTCCTGGAACTAATAACTAAACTCATTGCACATCCTGGTCTACTTCAGTGAACACAGATGGAGGAGACCCCACACCACTTGTGCCCAGCATCGTGGGTGTGCCCAATACCTAGCTGTGGGAAGAGGGGAGAGATGACACTGGGGATTGAGAGGTGAGAGGAGGTGAAGACCTAGAGCCTGAATGCAGACCCAGTGCTATGGCAGGGTAGGGATAGCCTCCAGGGTGTCATGGGTGGCCTGCAGGGAGACACTGGGGGCCGAGGAGAGGACTCCAGGGTCCCTGAAAGGGAGCTCAGCAGGCTGAGGGTGGAGGAGAGAATTCTCCAGACTATATAAAAACCCTGAGGACCTGGATCGGGTTTCCGGGAGCACGGTGATGGGGTGGAGCGCTGCTGTCTGCAGGAGCAAACCCAGGGACCAGAACAGGCCTCTGGGAGTGCCTTGGACCAGGGTCCAAGAGCGCCTCGACAGGGCAGAGCACGGTGGTCTGCAGGGGAGATCCCATAAACACCAAGAGAGACTTCATACAGCTTGCATATTTAAATCTTGTATGAACCCATAGAGACAAATCACATGAAAAGCAGCAGTCCTGGAGTCCAAGAGATAAAAACATACTCTACACATGAGACCTGAGAAAATCCTCCAATCCTTTTCTAGAACTAATAACTAAACTTAGTACACACCCTGGACTACCACAGTGAGCACAGGTGGGGGAGACCTCACCCTACCTGTGCCCACCATCATAAGTGCGCCCAATGCCCAGCTGCAAGGGGCAGAGAGCAGCAACACTGGAGATAGAGAGGTGGGAGGAGGCAAAGACCTGGAACTAGGGGGCAGACCTGGTTCTCTAGATGGGTGGGGACAGCCTCCAAAGAGTCATAGGTGGCCTGCAGGTAGACACTAGTGGCCTATAAGGGGAACCTGGGAGCCTTGATGGGGAGCTCAGTAGCCTGAGGGTGGAAGGGTCCCCTTCTAGACTACATGAGAACCCTGAAGACTTAGACTGGGCCTCCGGCAGCATGAAGACAGAGCAGAGCCTGGCGGTCCACTGGGGGCAACCCCGTGGACTCAAATGGACCCTTGGCAGTGCGGCGACGGGCCAGAGCCTGGCAATCCACTGGGGGTAACTCTGTGCACTGGACCGGGCCCCTGGCAGTGCGGCAATGGGGCGGAGCCCAGTGATCTGCTGGGGGCAACCTGAGGACTCAACCAGGCCTCTGGACATGCTGTGTTGAGGTTGAGGCAAAGCCTAGTGGTTTGCTGCATAATCCCGCTGACTTGACTGGACCAACGGCCTTGAGGGCTTGTCAGTGGGTCTTGATCATAGTGAACCTGGTTGCCTGCCTATGTACTGTCTTTGAGCATAGGTGCTTTTCCACCTCCCACCATAGCAATTTGTGTAACCCATATTTGTTACAGCATAATTATGTTACAGTATAATTTGAAGCAGCCATGTCTCTCCACAAAATCAAAGCCCAAGGGAGTAAATAAGCCCAAAAGTACAGTTATTATCAGAGGAAAGATGACTGATTGAGTGGTAGAACAATGGAGATGAGGGTGGAGAAAACTGATTAATCGAACAAGCCATCATCTGTATAACTGAGCAACAAAGGTGAAGATAACATTATGTAATACAGAATCCAGTGTTAATTCCCTACCATCTTCTCTATAATTTGGTATTTCTTTTATTGTTTTCGTGTTAACTAATGCAAAGATAACGTTATGTAACACAGCATCCAGCGCTAATTCCCTGCTATCTTCTCTATAATGTTGTATTTCCTGTATTGTTTTGTGTTATCCTGGTTTATATGCCTCCATTCTTTTGTCTTTAAAATTAAAAAAAAAGAAGGCACTGTGGTGTAGTTTAGTGGTAAGGTGCTTCCCTAGCATGTCTAAGGCCCTGAGTTCAATTGCTAGTACCGAATGAATGAATGAATGAATGAGCTTTTTGCATTCTCTCACCAGAATTAATCTTCTGATTCAAGAGGCATGATGTGGAGACCATATTTTCCCCCAAATGATGCTGATGAACAGTGTCTTGGTTACTTTTCTCTCGTTGCTGAGACAAAATACCCAATGCCCAAAATGAAGGAAGGAAAGGTTTATTTAGCTTACAGTTTGCGGAGGTTTCAGTCCATACTTGGCTGGTTCTGAGGCAGAGTGGCATATGGCAAAGGGCATACCTTCAGGGCAGCAGAGTGCAGCAAAAACAACAAGAGCCAAAGGGAGGAATGGCAGGCAAGCAACCTCTTTCTATCTCCCTTACACTGTAAACAGGCTGCCCCCACCCAGGAGGCGTGTAGCACTCACATCATCTCCATGCCCTCCTCTTCCACAGGCTTAAAGTAAGCACCCTTGCTTCCTGCTGAATCCTTCAGCCAAACCTCTAGACTCCCCAAGTTGACACAATGTATCAACCATAACAAACAGGCAAAGTTGTTCATCTTTGCCTGCAAAGGGTGGAGACTTGCTGGTTCTGGTGATGCCCTCAGGCCATCTTTTCTATTCTCTTGTTCTTTCTCAGCAATAGAGATCTCCTCAATTCCACCTTTGCAGTCCACAGCTTTACTGGAGATTCCTTTCTGGTGGAACTCACAACATTTAAATTATGCCTGCTGGGCTCTTTGCTCTTGATTCTTAATATAAATCTGGCTAAAAGTCCCTAACAATAGCCATGCCACTTTCCCAACATTCGACTGCCTTGAAATTTCTTTTGTCAGATTAATCAGTCCACTTAATCTCAGTTTTAGGCAAAGTCTTTGGACAGGAGCAAAATGCAGACAAACTTTCTGCCAAACCATAACACACATTGTCTGGAGTCCAACAACCAATGCAGTCCTTTTCCAACAGAAATCTTCTGTACTCAGTCTTTACCAGCAGGATTTCTATCAGCGTTCTGGTCTTCCAAGCTCTGACCAGAATCTCCCAGACAGAACAGCCAAAGGCGTTCCAGCTCTACTCTTTTAGGTGACATCTCCAAACCTTTCCAAACTCTTCCCACAAGCCATTTCCAAAGGCTCTTGAACCACGTGGTTAGGTATAGTCATGGCAACAACCCCACTCCTGGTACCAAATTCTGTCTTGATTACTTTTCTCTCATTGCTGAGATACTCAATGCCCAAAATGAAGGAAGGAAAGGTTTATTTAACTTTCAGTTTGTGGAGGTTTCAGTCCATACTTGGCTGGTTCTGAGGCAGAGTGGCACATGGCAGAGGGCAAATGTTCATGACAGCAGAGCACAGCAAAAACAACAAGAGCAAAGAGAGGAATGGCGGCAAGCAGCCTATTTTTCTCCCTTACATTGTAAAGAGGCTACCCCCACCCAGGGGCGGGTAGCTCTCACACAATCTCCATGCCCTCCTCTTCCACTCTGACTTCCTGCTGAGTCACTCAGCCAAACCTCTAGACTCTCCAAGTTGACACAATGTATCAACCATACCAAACAGTTAGGCAAACACAATGATGTGTAATGATAAAACTCTGAGTAATGTAGAATTCCATTTCCTTTACATGTCAGCCTTAGATATTTTGCTCTGAGTTCTTGTGCCTGAGTTTAATAGGTCTTTTTGTTTGCCTTCTTTCCTGCCAGTTCACGGATCCATTATTCTTGTCAACATTCTGCCAGCAGCATTGCCTTTCCTTACTTATACGTCATTGTGCTGTATGAACTTAACATAAGGTAAACAAAACCACCGTAATATGAATAAATAAAGAAGAAATGGAATGATTTTGGCTACCAAAATTATAAAAACAAAAAACTTCAAAAATGGACAAACAGAGTTCTGAAAAGGTTCATGATATGGAAGTAGCAGATATAACTAAAGATAGAACTGATAATAGGACAAAACTCAGAGGCATTCTCCAGAAACATTAAAGTACCACTATTTCCTCACCAAAATCATCCTAAAGAAACTGCACAACTGCTCAGGGAAAACCAAGACTTTTAGTGAGAGTAAAAGAACCCCCATAATGATGTTCTTTCAACTGTGGCATTTGGGTTCCAACAGCACAATGGCTGGCTCCATCACACGGTGTTCCAAATAACCTTCATTTTCCTTTATTCTCATTCATAAACTGGCAGTCACATTTTATGAGATTTGAGAAAAGTCACAAGAAGCACAGAAAGAAATTATCACCAACAGAAAGGATTCAGGCAACCATTTCCAAAGTATGTCTTAATAAAAGGAAGCTCTGCTTCATCCAGCATTTCAAATTTCTCATTTAATACACTAGGATTTTTGACACTTTGGAGCAACATACGATAAGATCCAGAATGAATAAAAGCTATGCTATTTTTACAACCTCATGAAACAATTAGGGACCACAGATGCTTAGAAAAAATTGTCATATATCATTGAGAGTATGTGTACTCAAAAGATTGCTCCTCTATTCAACTCTAAACTAAGATACTTAAAAATCTAAATGAACTAGTTATTTAAGGAATGTTATTCAGTGTTATTAAAGGAATAAATAAATCAAACAATAAATTAAGTGATTATCAAATAGCTACATTCCCAGTTTTCCTCAACCAATAAAAAAGAAAAATCAGGCACAGAGAGCTCTTGCTAATTAATTCTACATAAAATTCTTAAGTAACT
Organism: Dinomys branickii; assembly: GCA_004027595.1. Classification (NCBI taxonomy): domain Eukaryota; kingdom Metazoa; phylum Chordata; class Mammalia; order Rodentia; family Dinomyidae; genus Dinomys; species Dinomys branickii. The sequence goes on from PVLD010009608.1 coordinate 69,687, forward strand.
AGTATTTTTTTTTTTTAGGCAGGGTCTTGCTATGTAGTTCAGGCTGGTCTTGAATTCACTATGTAGCTCAGGCTGGCCTCAAATTCATGGTGATCCTCCTGCGTCACTGTCCTGAGTGCTGGGATTAAAGATATGTGTCACTTCACCTGGCTAGTAACTGATAATTCTTAAATTATTTAAATTCTTAAAGAATACAGAAAATTTTCAAATTCTAAAATAATATATTTGAAGTAAATAATATATTTGCTAAATATATTTAGCAAATTTGAAGTGAAACATGAATGAAAACAAAATATGATAAAGATTGATATGTATATGCACCAACACTCCATATGCATATATTTGAGTTGCAAATATATATTAATAAAGAATTTTATAAAATAAAAAGAACTATACATCACAATTAAATAGACACTGCTCAAGGAACATAGGGATGGGCTATAAACACATCAGTGCACTAATCCAGCCATGAGTATCACACACCCATGACCCAGTCACCTCCTAAAGCCCATCCATGAGAACATGAGGCTGTGGGGGCACATCTAGATCTGAACCATAGCATTCTGCCCCTGATCCCCCAAACACTCATGCAAATCCCTTTATGCAAAATGCACTTAGTCCATCTCTACATTGCTGAAAAGTCCATGCCCAAAGTCTCCTTTAAAATTTAAGGCAAACCCTTAACTGTGAGACCCATATAAAAGGAAAGAAAGTTACTCATTTCCAGAATACAATGGCACAGAATAAGGATTCCCACTTCATTTTTTAGGGGGTATCAGGAATCAAACTTGGGACCTCCTGCTTGCCAGGCAGGCACCGTGCCACTGAGCTGCATCACCAGCTCCATAACGTTTTCAATTCAAAAGGGAGAAATAAGGGGACAGAAAGGAATGGGACTGAAGCAAGACCAGAACCCCGCAGGGCAAACATTAATCTCATAGCTCCAAGTCTAGACCTGGGGCAATCTGTGGCAACACGGGAACTTCAGAGGGGTGGGTGGTTCTGCCCCATCGCACTGTCACTGGTTACAGCCCTCATGGCCTCTCTCTGAGCCTCTTTGCTCACTCCTCAAGGCTTTCCTCAGATGTACCATGTTCCTGCCTTTTCCAGTATCCTGGGGTCTCCATCTCATTGGGTTCACCACCATAGCTCCACAAACTTCCCTCTCAAGCATACTGCCTTATCTCCTGGGCCACCTTCTGAAATCTGCGTGGAAGGCCTCCTGATCCCACAATTCTTATATTCTGCATGTGCCTACACCAGGCACCATCTGGAGGATACCAAGGTTTGCTGCCAGCTGGAGCAATAGTGACCCCTCTTGCATCATGGCAGTCATTACAGAGGCCTCTGAGCACCTGGAATGGCTAAGCACATTGTTATGGTTTGTTATCTGGATGTCCTCCCATAGCTTTAAGCAATCATGGGACGAGCTTCTGGAACTTATGCTTGATCCATGGTCCAGTGCTGGAATTATAGGTGTGAGTGCTACACCCACCCTGGGGCGGGCAGCCTGCGTACAGTGTAAGGGAGGGAAAGAGGCTGCTCTCTGCTCCTTCCTTTTTTGCTCTTGCTGCTTTTGCTTTTTTCCACCACCATGAACTGTTGCCCTCTGTCATGTGCCACTCTGCCTTGGAGCTAGCCGAGTACGGACTGAAACCTCCACAAACTGAGCAAAATAAACTTTCCTTCTTTAATTTTGGGTGTCAAGTATTTTGTCCCAGCAGTGAGAGAAAAATAACTAAGACACATGGTGAACTGAATCCTAGCAAATCCATCCCACTCCCTAAGCTGCCACTTTCTGGAGCATGGTTCCCTCAAGCTCTCATCTGAAAGTAGTCTTTCACCCTTGCAATTCTGAACGTGCAAGCGTGGAGTCCTTCTGGTTTTTGTGCTGCTCTTAGGCCATCTTTTCTGAAGTCCTTAGCTCTATTTTTAAAAGTAATTTAAAAAACACAAATAATACAGAATTTCAAAGTAAGTTGATAGGAGATTAACAATGGCTATTATATTGCATATTATTATCTTCAAAGTAGTTGCTGAGACTACCAGATATAGGCATATAAGACTGACTAAACAATATAAATGTTAACTGTTCCCTTCAATGAACTAATAGAAATTAGTACTACGATTATCTTAGCTATCTTGTATTTTAATGCTAATGTTTTCAGCAAACCAGTTTTTCTCTTCCCCCTTTCTTCAGGCCCCAACTTTACCTGATCCTCCTTTTCTGGCCAAACTAAAAACTTTTTAAATCATTCTGAGGAGCTGTTTACTCCTAATTCTCTAAGTAGAACTTGCTAAAAACCCCCAACTGTAACCAGGCCACTGCCCCAATATTAGACTGCCTTGAAATTACTTCTACCAGATTAATTAGTCCATTGCCATTAATCTCAGACTCCAGCAAAGTCTCTGGACAGGAACAAAATGCAGAAATATTTTTGGCCAAAGCAAAACCCACATAGCCTGGAGTCTGCCTGCCAGTGCAGTTCTTCTGAACAGAAATTTCTTTAGCCTGGTCTTTACTGATTACACTACTCTCAGCATTCCGGTTTTCTGAGCTCTGACCAGAATCTCGCATCAAGTTTTGCTCACAGCACTGCAGGGCTGCTTCTCCAATGGGCATCTCTAAAGCTTTCCAAACTCTTCCCACAAGCCAGATTCAAAGGCTTCTAAATTTCATGATCTGATAGTCATAATAGCCACAACCAAAACTACACACTTGGGCTTTAGGAAACATAACAAGTAAGTCAAGGACCCAGTAGAAGTGCTCTTGTTGAATTCTGGGTAAGAAGGGAAGATTTGAATTCCATAGGCCTGTGGCTGCTGTATGGGAGAGTGTCCTAACTCAGCAGAGATGGTAGGAAGAGAGAGACAGTGAGCTCCAAATTTCAGTATCTCTGAGGCTCTTATCTCATTTGTACCACAGATTTTATCTATGGATGACTATGAACCTCTTTTCAAAATGAAACTTTTATATATGTCAAATAAAGAACATAGGCTTTTCTTTTATGGACTTCCAGGAAGATGGCGACCAGGTAAGCAGCAGAGAAAGATTCTCCCAGAGGATCCCCACCCAGACACTGGAATATAGCAACATGAGAAAGACAAGAAGGAGAGAAGTGGGTACCCTCGACACAGGAAGGATCTGAAATGAGAACTGAAGCCCTCAGAAAGAGCAAACAAGACCTCTCCTGGAGGAAAAGCTTGGAGGGCCACCATGGCGCAGTTAGAGGAAGATGAGGCGGATAAGGAGGGAGTCACCACTCCATACACACCCTTGGCCCACTTCCTCATTCCAGCACTCGAAGCTTCAGCTTCGGAGACCCATGCTCACCAAGGGAGAGTGGAGTTCCACGAGCTGGTCCAAAACCGGATAGAAGGCACAGCCTGGAAAAGGGGCAGGGGCGGTCAGGAGGTGTTGTTGAGCCCAGTATGAGGATGGAAAGTTACAACAACCACTGAAGCAGAGTCTCCACTCAGCAGCAACCTTTCTAATCAGTGCCCTGAGGCAAGGCAGAGTCAAAGCAAACAGTACACAGCCCACCACACCCAGCTCTATGCTTGACCCGAGGCTGTGGTCTCCTACCTGTCCACTGTGTGAGCAACTACCAGCAGAGAGCAGCAAAGAGCAGTGGCAGCAACCCCAGGGTCACAGCAATTCCCAGGGATCCAGCCAAAGAACAAATGGGAACTGGAGCACAACAGTAAGAGAGAGTTGCAGATGGAGGTGGATCACATGGCCCCACGCCCTTCTCACTCCAACACCAAGCAGGAAGCATGAGCTGAGTTACTGGGCTTCAGTTCCCACCACGAACTACCTCTGTGAGCAACTTGGGTCTCAGCGGCCCACGCACTCACCACCTGTTCCCGACAGCATCCAGGATGAGTCCACAGGCTTCAGGACTCATCCTAAACTACTAATATGAGCACCAAGAAGGACTCCATACTGCTTGCATATATGAACCTTATATGAACCCATAGCTACAAACTACATGAAAAGCAGCAGCCCTGGAGTCCCAGAAACAATAACATACTCTACACAGAAGACCCGAGAATTCTCCAATTCTCTCCTAGAACTTGATCTATGGTCCAATGCTGGAATTATAGGTGTGAGTGCTACACCCACCCTGGGATGGGCAGCCTGCATACAGTATAAGGGAGGGAAAGAGGCTTGTTCTCTGCTCCTCCCTTTTTGCTTAATAACTAAACTTAGTATACACTCTGCACTTCCACAGTGAGCATGGGTTGGGGAGACCTCAGGCCACTTGTGCCCAGCATCATAAGTGTGCCTGATGCCCAGCTGCAAGGGGTGGGGAGTGGCAGCACTGGAGATCGAGAGGGGGAGGAGGCAAAGACCTGGAACTAGGGTGCCGACCTAGTTCTCTAGCTGGGTGGGGATAGCCTCCAAAGAGTCATAGGAGGCCTGCAGGGAGACACTCGTGGCCTATAAGGGGACCCCAGGGGCCTTGACAGGGAGCTCAGCAGCCTGAGGGGGGGAGGAGAGCTCCCTCCAGGCTACATGAAAACCTTGAAGACCTGGACCAGGTCTCTGGGAGCATGGCAATGGGGTGGAGCCCAGTGGTCCACGGGGGCAACCCCATGGACCCGACCTGGCCTCCAGGAGCACTTCAGACTGGGACCCTGGGAGTGCCTTGACAGGGTGGAGCCCAGCGGTCTGAGAGGGCAAGACTGAGAGAACTTGATTGGGCCTCCAAGGTGGAGCCTGGCAGTTCGTGGGGTAACCCAGCCAACTTGACCGGACCCCCGATGGCCTTGAGGGCTTGTCAATGGGAGCTTGACCATAGTGAACCTGGTACCCTGCCAATCTCCCGTCTTTGTGGATGGGTGCTTTTCCACCTCCTGCCATAGCAATCTGTGCGCACTCACGTTTCTTACAGCATAATTAGAAACAGCCGTGTCTCTTCCCAATGTGAAAGCCTGAGGGAGTAAGTAAACCAAAAAATTACAGTTACTATTAGAGGGAAGATGACTGATTGGGTGGGAGGACAACAGAGATGAGAGTGGAGAAAACTGATCAACTGAAGGAGCCATCATCTGCATAACTGAGCAACAAATGTGAAGATAACATCACGTAATACAGCGTCCAGCACTAATTCCCTACTACCTTCTCTATAATTTTGTATTTCCTTTATTGTTTTTGTGTTAACAAAGGCAAAGATAACATGTAATACAGCATCCAGGGCTAATTCCCGACTATCTTCTCTATAAAATTGTATTTCCTTTATTGTTTTTATGTTAACAAATGCAAAGATAACATTATGTAATACAGCATCCAGGGCTAATTCCCTACTATCTTCTCTATAAAATTGTATTTCCTTTATTGTTTTTGTGTTATTCTGGTTTATCTTTCTTCATTTTTTTGTCTTTAAAATAAAAATTAAAAAATAAAAATAAAAAATAAAGTACACAGAACCACAAAAGGGAACATTATATTAAAATAAATCTATTAAAATTTATTGTTTAATTTCTGACATAATAAATACACTTCTTTTTTTATTTAAAAAAAATAAAAGTACAAAAACATATTGACAAACAGACACCAATTAGTATAAAAATAGAACAATCACAACTAATGTACAGACAAGGTGACATGGTCTCAACAGTGGTTATTGCTTTATCCATTGATATCTTCGAAGTGTAAATATATGAACCCATATACAGACATGCAAATTTAGTCAGACAATTAATCCTCTCAACAACAGAAAAACACAAAAAACAAAAATCCAAAGACAAAAAACAAAACAGGCTAACAACAACAACAGCAACAACAAGAAAAAAACACCAATAGTTGCTGCTTTACATAGTGATATCTTCGAAGTGCGTGTTCTGGATAACACATACAGACATACAAGATTGATCAAACAACCCGTCATCGATTATTGCTTAGCATTAAGTGATATAATGCAATAGTAGAACCATGTTAGCCCTCCTGCATATATGTATATTCATATACACATACATACATTTTTGTCTTTTTCTTTTCTCCTTTCCTTCATCACATCTGTTCTTTGTTTTTGAACAGATTTCCTTCATGTCTCTTAGTTTATATTCCCACCCTCGGGTTCTTATACCAGTGATACAATACGGTGCCTGCACATGTATTGCTGATTTATTTCACTTATGAGTATGGACTCCAGTTTTGTCCACTTGCCTACAAAGTCCCCAAAACTGTCTTTCTTTATAGCTGAATAATATTCCATTGTATAAAAATGCCACAATTTTTTAATCCAGTCTTCTGTGGATGGGCACTTGGGTTGCTTCCACATTTTAGCTATTACAAATTGTGCTGCTATAAACAT
>PVLD010009609.1:0-76008 GCA_004027595.1 Dinomys branickii
GTGAGAACCGAGCTTTCAGAGACCGGAGGTGCGCAGCCTAAATGAAACACACCTGAAAGCGCTGCCTAGGGCGTGTTCAAGCACGAGGGGTGTGAACAGAAGCGAAGAAGTAAGGCCAGGGTAAAGGCTGGGGGAAGGGTTAGTTATTTACTGTTATGTGTTTTCATACTCTGGTGTGAGTGTACAATTACACAATGTGGTGATTTAAAGTCATTTTAGCAGCAGAGATGAAATTCTCAGAAGAAAGATTATAAGCTTACTTATTTATCAAAACTCAAGCAAGCTGTGGATGAAAATGTTTAACTAAAATGTAGACTATTTAGGGAAAAACCACGCTGAACCATTCTTGCTCCAGGGACTACATGCACTTTGCTGTGACTGTCAGTGTGCTCTGTCAGCTGAGTGACACCTTTCTCTCCTCTGGCCTTCTGCTTCACCGGCTCGTGGTCATTATCCATTCTCAAGGTTAAGCTGTGAGCAAGAGTGTTGTCAGTGATAAGTCACAAGGCAGCCAGCCTCACCCCTCTTGTGGGAAAACTTTAACTCAATATTTCTCTCCTTCCCTTACCTGTTCCACTTCAGTTTTCCCTCGGCCACAAAGCTATCCCTGCCCTCATTTGCTCTGGCAGTTCACCTGCTCGGGTTGTTCTGACATGGGCAACTCCTGCCTTTTGGACCCTTCTGGCCTGGACGCCCCTCCCTGTCGCTTGGGGCTCAGGCTGTTCTGGCCCAGGGACATCTCCTTACCCCACCCCAACCCCGCCAGAAAAAAAGAGCTTAAAGGCCCACGCTTTCCTCAGCTCACAGCTACCTTGGTCCACTAGGTAGCCTGCTACTCTGTCCCTCCCCCAATAAAGACTTCTCTCATGTCAGAAGGTCTGGTCTGGTTCCGTGTGGGGTCTCGGTTTCTATCAGTCAGTTGCATGTCTGAGAGTGTCAGACTCTTTCCCTTTGGGTCTTGAATAGTGTTCATTAGCAATCCAACCCTGTGTTTTCATGTATAAAATCAATCAGATTCTCATACTTTTATATTTTCTCACTACTGAGTCCTTTTCACACTACTGCGTCTCAGTTTTCTCATCTACTGAATGGATAAGTTAGATTTCTAAGTTTCCTTCTACCTCCAGCATCCTCAGAATCTGTGATGTGCCTACGCTGGGAAGAGGCCTGAAGGATTTCATTACTGGAGCGCTGCATTTTGAGTAGGAAATTAGTTTCTGAAAAAGCATGCATAGAGCAAACTATTTTAAACATGCCAAAAGTGGTTTTTGATGGAAATTTTGAGTCCCTTGTTTGGAAAGTCTTTTTCCAGCTTCACCTAATTTGATGTATTTTGATACCTTGATTTAAAATGACCCGTGGTATTTTAAAATCTATACTTGTTTTGCCATATGCTTGTTTGTGCTTGTTAAATCATAAAGCCATCAATAAAGCTCTTTCTATTCGTGGTGCTATGTAGAAACCATTTGAAGAGAGATAAATATACAATACTTGCCTGTGTTATAGTATGAGGTAGTGCTTGTGTATATAGTAAATAAATGGCAAACTCCATGTTTTTCAATCATAATATTTAAATTGAGTACAAGGGACAACAAATACGTGAAATGTGATTGTGAAGGAGTTTTACTTAGTAGAAGAATAAAAACACCATCTCCCTAGTAGACTGCAGAGCAAAATAAAAGATAGAAAATAGGAAACAGGAACTATATCTTCTGGGAATGGGAAGAGTAACAAGAGATGGAGGGTGGGGGCTCAGGAATGAGATGGGTAAAGAATTAAGATGTGTAGTGCACATGTACCATGATGAATGTAATGATTATGTACTGAAAATACATACTAATAAAAGTAAACGTTAAAAAGGAAATTGGATTTGTGAAGCATAGGAGGAAAGGGAGAAGAGTTTTCAACTTGAGAAGGCTTGGGCATCTGATGACATCTGGAGGATGACAGATGTGGGTCTAACTCATTATAAAGAAGACACAGTTTTCTTTATTACAGTAGGTAGGAAAATGGCACCTGGAATTTCCAAGTGTTAAGACCTCCAAAGAAACATTGCAAATTCCTCCTGGGGCTCCCACTTCAGGAACATTGGGTGCCACGTCTCTAGAAGCTTACATTGCGCGAAAAAGCAGGTGTCATGCCAGACTAAGAAGTCTAGAGTCACCCAAGTTCTTTACCTTTTTACTACTCTGTCCAAAGGTGAGAGCAGTTCCAAGGTAATGGATTCTGGCGATCCTGTGTTACTTCTCTTGGTGTAAAGAGGGAAAAAGGTAAAAACAGTTTCAGTCCAGCTTGCCGTAGCAGTGAGTGCTAGGAGCCTGGAGGACACCTCACAAGGCCTTAGGATGTGATCTCTGGAATGCAGCCAAACCATCCATTCAATCATAAGTACTTTATCTGCAGGAACAGAAGTCCCTTCCACTAGCTCAGTTTTAAGAAGCGTTTATCAGGGGTGCAGTTAAGTCCCAAGTCCCAAAAGTGCTGAATAACTTGCCTTTAGAAGGAGCAGGCACTGGGGCAACTTTGGGGGAGCTCAGCGATCTATTCACAGACTTTCTAGTATCTCCTCACTCAGCAGCTTGACATTTTCTTTTTTTTTTTTTTTTGCAACCATTTTAGTTTCTAAGCTTTCTAATGCAAGTTTCTAAGAAAAATATTTGATTGTTTGCTATTTGCCACCCCATTTTGATGGTCCTTGGAGCAACCATCTTGCGTGTGAGAATCACATGGAATAAGGATGGCGACCTAGGAGTGGGCCTTCACTGGAGCCGTGACAGACAGCTCCTACAGAAGCTACTTTCAGTGCAGCCGTATCCAGCCCACTCTTTAACATGTTGCTCTCTTGCTGCTCCCTCTTACACCTTGCTCTTCTCTTCAGTCCTTGGTGCCTCAATTGGTATCTCGTGTTTGCTTTGTTATCTCACTTTAACCTTATCACACCTTTTCAGACACAGCTTCTCATTTCTTCTTTAACCACAGGGATGAGGTATTCTGTCCTACATCTCAGGTTAGGCCCTGTCAGCTGACTGACTAGCTCATTTCTGGTCTGGTCCTTACTATCATGGGGAACCATAAAGAGCAGTCGATATTTAATCACTTCAAATTTTTTTTTAAAGCAACAGTTTGCCATTCTATAGGTGTAGACACAATTTTGTTTCTTAGAAAGATCATTCTGGATACTCTATGATGAATATAAGCCATAAAATAGCAGATGAAATAGCAGTACAACTATCTTAGAGATTATTACAGAGATGAAAGGGAAACGGCTGTGGAAGTTACGAGAAATGATCAAACTTGCCATGCATTGTGAAAAGCAAATCAATAGTAAATTTTTGTTGTTTGAAAGTGGCGGGTGAAACAGATGAATTAAGAACAATTTGACAAAGAATGAATTAAGAAGTTTTTTTAAAATGTGAGTATCTGAATAAATATTAGTGTCATTTACTGACCAAAGAATAGTTAGGAAGGAAACAGCTTGGGGGAATGAGTATATATGATTACTCTTTTTCATGAAGTGTTTTCTTTCTTTTCTTTACTTGGTTCTGGGAAACATCTTCTTTTGGCTTCCTTGCTGTCTTACTTACCATTCATTCTGTTTCATTCCTGAGTTCTCTTCTTCTTCCTAATTGACAAAGACTGTTGTCATTCAAGGCTTGTCCTCTTTTCTGCTTATGGTATCCCTCCAAAGTGTAAATACTATGTAGGCATCATTTCTAAATTTATGTCTGCAGGCTAAACATTTCCTTCTAACTCCAGAATCATATACATAACTTTCTCAACATTACAACTCACCTAACAAGTATCTCAAACTCTCAATATTTTTAGCAAAGATTGATATATCTCAGTGAATCTAGGTATTATGTGGTGGGCCTTACTGTTTCCTACAAACTGTATTCTTAGATTGCACTGAGAGCTTCTCTAAATTCTGTAAACTTTAAGTGATACAGTCTCACTGTCTAAGATATTTGGTTCATGCATGTATTGCTGCTAGACAGCTTTGGTAGGACTTTTGTATCCTAGACTATCCCATAAGTAGTTTCTTGAAATGCTTTCATGTGAAAGTAATGAGACCAATGACATGCAGCTTATCATCATGTTGATTTGATTGGAGAAATTTTAATCCTTTCATCGTTACTTTTGGGGTGTGTAGTGGGTATTGATAATATCACAAATATCCATGTTTGGATCCCTATCTGCTTCTCTCTTATTAACTTTAATACTGAAGAGAATATTTTTGACATGTAAGTTACAGAAAGTAAGACAATTAGTGAGCAGTGTTTCTTTGATAAGTTGATAATTTTTATTCATTTTAGGTGGACCATAATGTCCATGTTTGAAACCTGCAAGGCATTAATCTTAAGGCTAATGTCACAATATGACTCCAAGATGACACTCTGCTTGCCGGGTGGAGAAGGGTGTATTAGTCAGTTCTCACAAGAGCTTGCAGGGATGGGGCCAGGCTCCTCCAAAGACTGCCCATGCTCTGAATCAGATTTAATGAAAGACAGAGGGATTTCCAAGCCTGGCCTAACATGGCCACCCACAGGGTCAAATGTAGACAAGTGAACAAGATTTGTGCTTGTGCTAGAGATCGGAAGGATCCACCTTAAGCCCTGGAGCCCAAGACAATGTCCCTTAGGAGTCTGCATCAGGAGGCCCGAGGATCCGTGACGGAATATCGAGGGGTCTGTGCCAGGAGGCGAAGGGACAGTGACAGAAGCTATAGATGGTGCCAGCAGCTTGAAGGACGGTGGTGGAACCCCAAGAACCCGCAGAAAAGCGTGGAGAAGATGTCCAAGGCAAAGGGGAGGATCAGAGTCCTTCCAAAGTGAGCAGCAGCCATCACGGCTGTCTTCTGCAAAGTGGATCTTCCATGCTCAGAATCACGTTGACTCAGTTCAGCTGGGCGTTCCTCACTCAAGTCCACAATTAATCAGTTAACCAGCACAAAGGTCATGGACTTGAGATCCAGAAATTCCAGGATGCAAGTTTCAGCCCTCCATTTACTGGCTGTGGGAGCTTGGGCCAGTTGTTTCTTTTCTCCAAACAACAGTTTCCTCATCCATACAAAGGAGGTAACAGCTCCTCTTGCAGCAAGGACTCCCTCAGTTGGTGTCTGTAGCAGGTTAATACCCTGCTGGGCACCCAGTGTTCTCTTTGCTTTCTCATTTCCTTTGTTTTCTGCAGATGTTATTTTACAGAAAGTTCATTCAAATTTCAGGGTAGAGTTTTGTTATCGTTTGTGTCTGCATGTCCCCTCAAATCCTCATGTAGTCATGGGGCGGGCTTCTAGAGTTTATGACTGATTCATGGTCCAGTGTTGGAATTATGGATGTGAGTGCTACACCTGCCCTGGGGTGGGTAGTTTGCATACAGTGTAAGGGAGTGAAAGAGGCTGCTTGCTGCCACTCCTCCCTTTTCCTCTTGTAGTTTTGCTGTTTGTTGCTGCCATTAACAGTTGCCCTGTGCCATGTGCCACTCTGCCTTGGAGCCAGCCAAGGATGGACTGAAACCTCCATAAACTGAGCTGAATAAACCTTTCCTTCCTTGATTCTGAGAGTTAGGTATTTTGTCTCAGCAATGGGAGAAAAATAATCAAGACAAGTTTCTTACTGATATATAAATTAGACATCTATGCTTATTGTTTAGCTTTTTTCTCTTCTTGTTGCCAAAACTATAATTACTAACTGAAAGCTAATATTTAAAGAACTGTTACCAGGGGTCCCAGATTAAATATAAATTACTTCCTCACTGGATCCTAGAATGGGGGGGTGATGGACTTCACTGCACTTTTTCAAATCATAGGAAAGAATTCAATAACAAAAGGAAGATGGAAGTAAAAGCCTACTTTCAGGTTAGTAAAGTAGGGTTTGATGTCTCTCTGGTCCAGAGCTTGGTTGAATCATGGAAGACTTTTTTTTTTTAAATTAAAGGAGAGTATTGAATAAGACCCTTTGAATGCTATCTTTTTTTTCTATAATCTTGGACTGGGTGTCAATTTAATTTACAGGTCAAAATGAATAATATTCATGCTAATGCTATACTACTACTGTTCTCATATGCCTATAGCATTTCACATTATAAGATTTATTCTTATCTAACATTCAGTTGAATTTTAATTTCTATTTAAACTTGCAGGTCATGGATAATGTTTATCAATAAATTAATATGCACACATGATTCCTAACTTAGTTGAGTTTTTAGCTGTACTTGTATATCTCTATGTTCTTTGTTAACCATTTTTTTCCACTATTCCTGTATCAAGATGATTTCCTTCAGACTTTAAAAATTTGTGCGTTTATCTTCACTTTCTCATATTATGTTTTGGAAAGCATTCTTTTGACATCATCTCTATTTCTCTTAGATCTGAGATCACTTCTTTGATTTTTAAAAATTGTCTTGGTTAAGCCATCCCACTGCTTTAGATCTCTATTTGAAATATAATCATTCCCCCTCATTTCTGTCACTTCAAAGCATTGGCTACCTACTCAGAAACTGAAAAGATAAATCAGACTGTACAACTTCTAATGTATTGAGACCCATCAAACACAGCCCACAAAGTGGTTTAAACTTATTGGACATAGTAACAAATCAAGCAAATATGATTAAGCAGGACTCATGTTTCTTTTCCTTAAAAGAAAAAGAGTCATAGTGACCTGAGGAAGTGAGTCTTTGTTATTGGGATCAGCTAATCTTCTCTTCCACAAAGAGGAATGAGAAAGGTTGCATGAGGTCCTGCAGATCATAAACATTTTTAAAACATATTTACATATTGTGATAGAGTTATCCTTTCCTCATTGAGTCTCTTTCACAGAACAGTACAGTATTTCTTAATACTTACAGTTACCTGGGGTGTTGTAAGAGATTCTGATGCTCATGCTGGTCAGAATTTACATCAGAAGTTTTCCATGTAATTCTAGTATGCTGTCAGAAATGAATGTCTCTGACTTGAGTTGAAACCAACATTAATTCCTTTCTGGGGACAATAAGCAAATATGTTTTGTAAGGTATCGGTGGGTTTTTCCATGTCTAGTTTGGTATTTGCCTGAAAAATTCAAAATTTTATGTAGAAAGTGTTCTAAACACTTACTGATTGGATTTCCTGGAATATTAATGTATGGTTTAAATCTATATGGAACTTTTGGGAAGTGGTGTGTGACACTGGGTTATGGACCTGGGATAACTCGGTCAGTCCACTTACTAGTTTAGCATACTTGTGGGTGATGGGATTACTGAAGAGACAAGCCCCACTCTGGCTGTAGGTTGCACAAACCAATAGGCTTGTAGGTTGAATGGAGTTAAAAGTTAGAGGAAGACTTGCTGCTTGCTGTGTCCTTCCTGCCTGCCACACCACAAACCATTTTTTCTCTGCCTTGTCCCACTGGCATGACCACCCTGCCATACTGCCCTACCAGCCAACTATAGACTGAAGCATCTACAAACTGTGAGTTAAAATAAATCTTTCCTCCTTTAACTTATAAGTGTTGGGTATTTTGTTCCAGCAACAAGAAAGTAACAAAGACAATTAATGATCTGAAGAGAGTTGCTGCTAGACTGGTAGTAACTGAAATATAGTTCAATGGCTTTTTTGGGGTATTTCTTCCACTTCTTGGTGAATTCATATTCATATCTCAGACCACTTGCCCGTCCAATGGGAAACAACTGGCTAAAGAAAATGAAAGCTGTACATGCAGTTAACAGCCGCTGTACATACCAGTAATTTCTTCAAAGTTGCTCTGGAGGGTGCTGTGTTCTGTCATGGAAAGTTTTCAGACAAAGTGCCTAATTTATGCTCATTAGAATAGTGTAAATGGATTGTCTATTCTGCTTCCATCTCCCTTCCATTTGCATTAGTTTCACAGTCATGTCTTTGGACGCTGGTTCTGACTTTCACTCTCGTTTGAGGATTACTTGCCTTCTGCCTCGTTCTGCCTGTTTCATCTCTGTCACTGCTTCCCTGGCCCCAGAGTGCTCAGTACTCTCACTTCCTCTGCTCTCTCACTTGTCCTTTACTCTTCCTCCCCAAACCTTGCAACTCTGGTTGGCCATTCTTGCTTTTGCTATTTCCCAGTCAACATAGTCTTTATGTATTGCCTTAGTGTCTTTCCTCGTTGCTGAGACACAATATACAACATCCACAAGTTAAAGGAAGGAAGGTTTGTTTTTACTCACAGTTTGTGGAGGTTTCATTCTATAGTCAGCGGACTCCAAGGTAGGGTGGCATAGCAGAGGAGGCTTGCTTACGGCACGGCAGTTAGAAAACAGAGAGAGGGTAAGGGAAGAGTGGGTAAGAGATAAACCCTTGCAGGCCACACTCCCATAACCACCTCCTTCTACCAGACTTCAACTTCCAATGTCACATTTAGCTATAAACTCAGGTGAAGTATCAGTGGGTTAATCCACAGATGAGTACCATGCTCCCATGATTTGGCCACCTGCTAAAGCTACGCCTATCAGTGCTTGAGGCTTTTGGGGGACATCCAGATATAACCCATAACATATATCTTGACTCTCCTCTCTTCTGATGCTTCCTTCTCTTACTCGCAAGTTCTGTGCCTGTTCCCTCTCTTGATCTGTTTAACTTCTGCTAGCCTCCATTTACTTAAAAGAGAAGTTAAGAATTTCTACTCAATTATGTGTAAAAAGAATGAGTTTCATTCCCTAAAGTTGATTTTAATCCATCTTTTACTATTGCCGTGAAAAGCTTTGATATATATGCCTGTCTGCATCTCAGCAAAAGAACTCACTGACAGAAAAATGGAAAATTCTCTCATGTGCAAAATTATATATATAACCATAGAGCACTGGGGCAGTAGGAAGCAATCATTATACAAAACACAACCTGCAGCTGCAAATAATAAAATAATACTAATACTAATGATACATGTGGGAGGGTTTAATTTGTCATGTCTTATAAAATATAGCAACTAAAATAAATCTAAAGAGGAGGTCTAAGGGCTGGGAGGAGTTATGCCAAATTTAATAAATGTCAATCTTTTCATAGGTGAGATATGTATTTAAAAGGTTAGATTAAAAAACCCTTCTTCAGACTGAATGACATTTTCTGCCCTATGGGCAGCATTTCTGTGCACTGTAGAGCTACATCAGAAGTTCAGACTTCTGTGTAGAATTGAAGGGCCATGTACTTCAGAGCTGTGCCTGATATTCTGTTGAGAACTTCATGGGTAGTCTGGCTCAGAGAGAAAAAGGCACGCCATTGTAGGTAAAATATCATTCTTGTGAACAGCATAAGGTATACTCAATTGAGCATAACTGGAATTATGGTTCTGTGGTAGCTTTCAGGACTGAGGCTAGTAATTTAAGCTTCTCAGTAGCATGAATTCATATGGAAACAGAATACCCACCATTATAAAGTAGACATTTAAAAAAATTATGATAATCAAAGAAAACTTTAAGTGCTATGAGTAATTAATAGAATCAGAACTGTGAATTAAGACAGGTCAAGAATAGTCTTTCCAAGAAAAGGTGTGACACAACATGAGTATTAATATCAGTGTTTAAATGTTTAAAAACCTCTTTTACAGATTTTCTTAATTAAGTAATTCTTGTCTTTCTATAAAATGCCTAGAAAACAAGCAAAAAATATGGTCCTTTAGGGGTACTTGGCAGAATGTGAAAATGATGGCTTTTTTTCCTTTTTTCCTATAAGGGTAAAATGATAACAGGGCAGTCCTAGATTCTTAAAATGAATTCTGCTCCAGGTATTGAACAGAAATACGTTCATCTTTACCTAATTCTAATCACTTTAGGAGAGGTAGTCTGAATTTTGCTTTGTTGTGACATTAAAGGAGGCCAGTTTAGGACAAAATAATAGAAATCTCATGGCTTTAAAAAATCTTAGTGTATCATTAAAAGATCAAACTTTGAACAGAAAATGATGATTCACATTTTATTTAGAACTTCCTGATTTCTGGAATTCTCAGTAAAAATTCCTTGTCTTCCAGCAACAATTTTCAATGCTTATAATTTATGTTATTAGGTTGTTCTTACACATAATGGGTGTCATAAAACAGGCAAACATCTCTTTTGAAAATCTTTCAGGAGTCTAGTAGGGAAACCTTTTAAAGACACCATTATACTTTGGGTTATGTTTAAGAGTTCAGGGAATTTCCAAGTCAAATTAGGCCACTGGTTCTCAAACTGAACCGGCAGATTCAGTAGCACTGGGATTATCTGGGCAGCGGTTAGGTCTACAGAGTCTCAGCACCCATCCCAGAACTACTAAGTCAGAAATTCTTGAGTGAAGCCCAATAATCTATATTTTAATGAGTTCCAGGTGATTCTTCTGTATAATCAAGTTCGAGAAATGAATAGAGTTACCCAATAACTTCTTTACTCTTTGAACAAATATTTATTGCTGTACCAGATATATACTAGATATTGTTCTAAAGTGATACAAAGAGATGAGAAACAAAGAAAGTGACAGGAAAACTGAGGTCAATTTTGAATACTGAGATCACATTTGAAGATTTGTCAAAATAAAAATGACTGGGTGCCACTGAACCACCACCTTCCTGATATTAGCTATGCTTCCTTTCAAGGAATAGGAGCAGGCAGAATGTGAGTTTCCCTAGCATCTCATGAAAATCTTGATGTGAGACTTCTTCTCCTCTTTCCCAGGCTAAGTCTGAATATGCAGGAAGATAGCGAATCATTCAGAGGCATCATATGCTGGCAAACTTATCTACTTCGTTTGCTGGAAAGAACAGAAACAGAGATAACAGGGTTTCTAAGTGGTGAACATTATGTCTTCAGGCTCATTGAACTTAGTATATGTTTTATATTGCAGGTGTTTACAAATTTTGGGGGAACAAAGCACAAGGCTCTGGCAGAGCATTTGTAGAGTTTTATGGGAGGTACTTAGGTTGTAGCCAAACTGGACCATCATTTATTTCCCTAAGATTTTCCAACTCCCCTGCTTTCCTAGATCTTATCTGACCTCTTTCTGCCATCTGGCATGTCTACCTCAGTTCTATTTGTCAAACTTTCTTAATTTCACATTAAAATCAGTAAAAATGTGCCATAGTGGGTTGATTCCTCTGTCCCCCAACGTAATATGAGTTTTCCTTCCTTCAATGTCACCACATTTGGTGTGCACATCTTTGTTGCAGGCACACTGAGCACACTGACTTATGGGAAGATATAAATCCTTTCCTATAAATTATCTAATGTACTCATCAGCTACCCGTTCACTGTAAAAAACTCTTGATCTTGCAACTGCAAGTTGGTCAGTCACTAGTGAAATTGGGACTTAAAATCTGTCAATTAAAGTCCACACTCTCTTCTCCTTTCATATCTGCTTCTGTTTCCTTGTTTGAACTTTTTATCTCACAGCCAAGGTTCTACTTCACATAGCATTTTCCCAGTAGGCACGAGAACTCTTCACACATTGTGCTAGTTAATCTTTATTGTCAATTTGACTGAATGAAGAGACTTTTGGGGAGGTGTTTGGATTGTGAGAGCACTGATCTTATTGGTGAGTTAATATCCGAGGGGGATATTAGGAAGTGGGGCCTCGCTGGCTGAAGCGTGTCGTGAGACTGTGGCCTTGAGGATGGTATATGCTCCCCGGCCTCTTGTTCTCTGACTCTTCCCTGCTCCCTGCCTCCTGGCTGCCGTGAGGGGAGCAGCTTTGCTCCATCCATCATGCCTTTTGGCCATAATATTTTTGCCTTGGAGCCGGGTCAACCATGGGCTGAAACCTCTGGAACTGCCAATCCAAATAAACCTCTTTTCTTTTAAATTGTGAGTGTCAAGTATTTTTCCAGAAATGAGAAGAAACAATTAACAGACGTGTTGATGTTCTTTGTTCTCCGTTGCCTTCCTTGCTGCTCTGGAAGGGCTGCCAAGGGATTTCTGGGTTAGTTTCACTTAGGGATCTACGTAGGACACTCTCAGTCTAAACAGGTCGACCCCGCTGCGACTCGGGTGGCCCCATTTACTTAAGAGGTGGTCCCCCCCACCCCCGAGGGTTTCTGAAGGGAAACGGTACTCCAGCCTCCTGTGCTCTGCATTCCCACCCTACCTGGGTATTGTTTTATGCCCCCTAACCCCATCCCCCCAAACGTTTCTAGTCCCAGAGCTACCGAAGCAAAATGATCTCAACTCCCTGGCTCCTCTCCGCCCCACTTCAGGGTCAGCTTATCTCACATCTCTACCCATTTCTCCTCGTCACCTCTCCCTACTCTGTGTTTGTACTTGGAATTCTGCAGTTCAGTCTTTTATGTTTGGTGAGTCGGCATTTCAAAGTCCATCTTTGAGATTTCTGAGCAAACGGCTTTCTCTTTCAAGCGTCCAGCCCGTACATTTGAAAGTTGGGGGATTTCATGTCTATTGTCAACCCTCTCCGTTAAGAAAATAATAGCCTGGTTTTGACTTATTCTTGGCCTATCTATGAGCACCTTAGTGTCTGTGAGTGAAAAGTCATAGAACAGCAAAATTGGGAATAAAAACAGAGGTAATGAAAACCAAAATAAAATTATTCCTGCTGTGTGTCTTTGGTTTGTCACACTGTACCTTTTATGATCCTTGGATATCTCCTTGTTTATCTATACTTCTTCCCCTTTTTCTACTTTTTATGTATATTATCAATTTGAGGTAAAAATGAGGTTAAGTTCTGTCCATCTCTATGTAGTCTTTAGCCCCTGATGTGATATCATCTGTGACATCAGCTTTCAGAAGCATTTGTTGAGTTGATATTAGTTTACTTAGAATTTCTCCTATAAAGTAACTCTTCATTTATTGTTGCAAAGATTTTTCCCTCCCTTCTCTTTTTTTACGAGTTACTTATTTAAATCCTGAGTAGAAAATAAAATTATCTCAAGAATTTTCCTCTGGTTATCCAAAACTTAAACTACCTTCATTCATAAAAATGATGCTTAAAAACACTACCTGGAGACACCTACTTAAAAAAAAAGACACAGGCATTCATGAGCTTTGTGTGATTAAAAGATTACTCACGTATGATTCCTGCGGCTCTTAATTTCCTCTGTGCCTCTTCTGTCTTTCTTTGGCCAGAGTACACAGTTTAATTGTAGGTGTGTAGACCCAGAGGAGCTCCTTAAATACGCTGGTGTGTGAAGCACAGCACCGAGTGGTAATGAGGACAAATCAGGGTAACTGCTTTCTCATTTGTGGGCTCATATGTCCCAGGTTCTATTGTGGCCAGCGAGAACCTTGAGTCTTGGTCTCTGAACCTACCAGATTGAAAGAATGTAGCAGGGTTTGTGGGTGTAGAATGCTAAAAACACAGATGCATATTGTTCAAACTCAAAATACACTGTGGACACCAGACACAATGCCTAGTTACCTGTGATGCTAGAATAGCTGGACATCCTTCCACTCATCGTATTTGTTGTCATTTTGGAGGTCAAGGTTTGGACCTGTCATGTTTGTTTATTTCAGTAAACAAAATAGAAAACCTAATATTCCAGCTAGGTTCTTAGTCTCAAATGGTTTAAGCAGAAAGGAGAACTGTTAAAAGAAGAGTGGGTTATACATACCAGAAGTCTGGAGGGCTGGCTCTGACTCAGTGGCTCCATAAGGGCTATTGTCACCACAGCTATGGAAGGCTAGGGGCGGTACCTAGGTTGCCAAATCGGACCTTGCTGGGGGAGAGCTGTACATGGTGCTGATACGACGGTTGCCCTGGGAGCCTGTGTGTGCTAAAGTTGCCAGCACTACAAAAACGTGCTTCCCTCCCTCCAAGATCCTTCACTTGGGAAAGTAAGAGTCAGACAGACCCAATCAGTAGAGTGGGACAACTGTGCCTTGACCAGAGTTTGCAACGTGGGGAACTTCTCAGATGAAGGAAGACTCGGAGGTGCTTCACATAAATGGCAGCCAAATGAGAAGAGATTTGAGCTCAAACCCAACTAAAAAGGTGGTAAGGGCACCTGTTTGAGGGTTATTCACATCAAACAGAGGCTTATGTTACCCCAGGAAAGGACTGTGCTTTTATTCTTAGAATACAGAAGATACTGTGAAGAAATAAACACTTCTGTAAAGTTTGGTATCTATTTCCTCATTATTTTCCTCTGTGATGTTAGCAGTTGCAAAAGAAAACTTTGATTCAAATCCCATAGCCTTACATGCAGATTGTCGCTTCTCACAGAATGATCCTCTACAACATACTGAGCACTGGCGCCTATCTCCGTTTCTCTCTCTCTCTGATCCAATGGAATTAGTAGCATAACCCAAAGTGTCAGAGGAACTGCAAGAGAGGGAAACAAAACAGTTTTTCCTGACTTAAGTTTTCAGACTTTGTGTGGAATAGATAACTAAAGAAGGAAATAAATCATTTAGGTGAGAAATCCTGCTGAGAACATGAAGAAATATAAATAGAACAGGCTGTCTCAATTATAAGAGAACCAATTTCTATCCTCACTTAGGAAAACAAACAAGAATCTCTCCTGTATATATAAGATGCTCTATCAGTTATGACACGGGCTCGACAACAAATGTTGTCTGCCTGTGATCCTCTCAGAAGCCACCACAAAACAAGAATAATAACAACCATGCCAAAATTACAGGTGCACAATTGTATCTTTGATCAAGCCAGGAAACTACAGTCTATAACACAGGAAAATGGGAAGTGGGTGAGTGAATGTCTAGCCATTTTGCAGATCAAAAGTAGATCAAATTTAAAACTGTTTACATGGAGGGGGGAGGTTCCCTGGTCAAATTCCAGGAGCTCTTAATATCGGAAACACTAGGCACCATATTGCGTAGAAGAGAGTCAGCAGGCTGAAAAACAAGAGAGCTATTTGTTTAAGAAACAACTGGGTCCTAACCCTCACCTTCATTCTGAGATGTCAGATAACTTCCCCTCCTGTGTCCTAGGAGTTAAGGGATCTGTTTCGTGGAAGAAGAAACACCTTCTGAAGTTGTCAGTATGAAGCACAGAGACAAGTGGATTTGGTACTGCACAGAAAACAGGAAATACAAGAAACTCTTCATAGTTCATGAAGAGTCTTTCTCTCAGCTAGGTTGAAGATAACAATAGCCGGGCTCTTATACTGAGGAGATTGAAAGCTTCTTTTTCTAGGAAACTCAGGAACTGACCAGACCTGCAAATAAAGATTTACACATAAAAGAGCTAGCCCCACCTGATATTCTACAGGGAGATCCCTTGGTCATCTAAGGCTTCTGGTGGAGTTTGAATGTTTCCCCTCCAAAATTCAGTTATTGCTCATGTCTCAATACTTTCTTGTCATTTGACACAGTGCTTGGTACCTGCAATTTAAAAGAGAAGACGTTTATTTTGGTTCATGTCTTCAGTGCACGGTTGGCTGGCTCCAAGGCCGGAAGGCATGGCAAAGAAGCAGAGGGGAGGAGAAGCTGCTCACATCCTGGCAGCTAAAAATCAGAGAGCAGAGGGAGGAGCTGAGAAGGGAGGCGTGCCCTTCCAGGTCATGTTCCCAGTGAGCTCCTTGTGCTAACCAGGCCCCACCTCCCAACAGCAAGGTAGGTGTAGCACCCCCATAACCTAATCAGCTTCCACAGGCCTCTACCTCTGAGCACATGAGATTTTGTGGGGCTGGAGGGGACGCATCTAGATGCAAATCATAAAAGCTAATGTGCTAATATTATAGGGTAGGACATTCAAGAGGTGGTTAGGTCATGAGGACACCTTCCTTCTGGGTGCTCTTAGTGCCCTTCTAAGGGGCCTCGGAGGGAGCTGGTTCTTTTTAGCCCTTTGACCTTCTGCCATGTGAAGAAAAAGTGAGATGACCACATCAGATGCCAGAACCCTGATCTTGGCTTTCCCAGCCACTAGAATTGTGAGAAGATAGATTTCTATTCTTCTGCTGTAGAAGTACAACATGGACTAAGGCACCTAGCTGTACAGCAGGCTGGGAAATCAGCATTTTGGTGCATTGCTTAAATGAGTAAAGCCTTCAAAATGAGAGGCAGACATGACTAAATTAAAATGTTATCAAATAAAATCAATGTGTAGGTAACAGAGACAATGCAGACAACTGGAAAAAAAAAGACTGGAAATTATTTTTAGTAAATACCATTAGTGAGATGGAATAATGGAAAGCAATAAAACAAGTCTAGTCAGAGCAAAGAACACTGACAAGTTAAACATCGTAGTTGAAATTTAAGATGCTCACCATGGTTTGGAAGAGTAAGTTAAGGAAAGCACCCAGAAAGAAGAAACCATCAATAAAGGAATGGACAC
Source organism: Dinomys branickii (assembly GCA_004027595.1). Classification (NCBI taxonomy): domain Eukaryota; kingdom Metazoa; phylum Chordata; class Mammalia; order Rodentia; family Dinomyidae; genus Dinomys; species Dinomys branickii. Next base: position 16,208 of record PVLD010009609.1, read on the forward strand.
TAAGAGTGAACAGTTAAGACAATTACAGGCTTAATATAACTGTACCCAGTATCCTTACCGGTAGGAGTTTCATAAAGAGAAAGCAGAGGAAATGAAGAGGTCATTTTCAAAGCATGACTGAGACTCTACTTGGACATTTGGGGTGGTGTCCTTTTTGCTTCTGGGCGTAGATGTAATTCCTGATGGTGAATCTTGATTGTCAATTTGACTAGATTAAGAGATGCCTAGCGGAGAGGTAAAGTGCATGTCTGGGTGCTTCTAGGTGTGTTTGTGAGTGTTTCCAGAGCTGATCGGCACGAAGGACAACAAGCTGAGATGAGACCTGCTCTGACTGCACGTGGTAGCATCCAGTAAGCTGTGGTTGGGGGGACAAAATGAAGAAAGAGGAAAAAGCCACAGCACATGTGCTCACTCTTTCCTGGCTGCCAGCCAGTGCATCCTTTGCCGCTCCTGGCTGTTCTAAAGTGAGCAGATCTTTTCCATCAAATGCTCTACACAGTGATGGCTCTGCCTCACCACAAGCCCAGAAGCAATGGAGCAAAGTGACCAGGGTCTGAGTTTTTGAGCCAGAATAAACCTTCCTTTTTTAAAGTTGTCTCTGGCAGGTATTTTGTCCCCAAAATGGAAAAATGATGCACACAACCCATTACTCAGTTATACAAATACGAGTGTTTTGCTGCTGTTCTACTTTTTTGGCATCATGTTCTGTGTGCAAATGTGAATAACAATTGTGGACAGGCATATGCAGAGACTTATGAATCGTAGACAGATTTTCATAATTACTTTGGGCTTATCACGGTGTCCAGAAAATGACCTCAGGAAATGGCTGTGAATGGTGGCTGTATTTATCAGATTTCTGTCATTGCAACAAAATATCTGAGAATAACATGAAAAAGTTTATTTTTGCTCTGGGTTTCAGACATTTCCACCTGTGGTCAGCTGGTTCCGTTGCTGTGGCCATTGCTATTGGCCAGACAGAACCATCATGCTGTGGTTCCATTGCTGTGGCCAGACAGAACCATCATGGTGGCAGAAAGGCATGGCAGAGGAATGTCCATCACTTCATTGTACCTAGGAAGCAGAGGGAGAGGGTGGGAGGGAGAGAGGATAGGAAGCAGAGGGAGGGAGACAGACAGACAGACAGACAAAGGAGGAAGGGGCCTTATGCACGATGGATTCCTCAAAGCCACACACCTATGGCCTGCTAGGCCCCTAAGTTTCCATCACTTCCCAATAATAGCATCAAATTATAATCTGATCAGAGAATTAATCTAGTGATGAAGCTGAAGCCCTTCTGATCCAATGAGAAGGCGAGAACTGAAGTGAATGGTCTTGGAACCCAGAGAAGGAGCTGATGACAAGGCTCCACTTCCTGTGGGATACACAGGCACCCAGTTATGTTTTAATTTCATTTAAAAATAAAAAATTTTAAACAAAATATTTTGTTGCTTTCCATGAAGTCTCTTGCAATTTTCAGTAATAATAAAGAAATCCAACAAGTAAAGAAACTTCTTGAATCTATTGTTATCTTTATAGACAATTTATTTGTGATTTACAGGCTTAAAAAGATATACTTTTCCCTAACATTTTATTACAAATATCTTCAAGTGTCTAATAAAGTTTAAAGAATTTTGCAGTAAATGCCTGTCTGCTCACAGTCAATCCATCTTATTTTTAATGCATTCTAAAAATAATATATACTTGCAATACACAGTAGTGATACACATTATGGGGAATTGTATGTGCATCTCACATACAATTTTTGATCCATCTTAGAGCAAATTGTGGACATCAGTATATGCGCTTCTCATCACGTATTTAAGCACATACAGTCATGTGCTGCGTACTGTTGTCTGCATAATGAAGGGCTGCAGAATGGGAAGTGATCCTGGAAGATCACCTCACTTCATGGCATTATAGCTGTCTCAGTCTGTGTACAAACACACGATGATCTTTAAGAAGTGACGGAAATCATCTACAGACTTGCTCCTCAGCACGTAGCTCCTGTCTGTGTGTTCCACAGGATTGTATCTTAGAATTCTGAATCTGTCTAGGATTGTTGAAGTGGTTTTTTTTATTATAAAAGTAATATATATTCATGATAGGAGCTGGCAATTAACAGATAAAAAGTTTACAAATTTGTCACATAGAATTTATTTGTACCAGGTATAGGCTGTGTATCACATTAACATCATCACACCTAATCTTTTACAGAAGTCTGAAGAGAAGCCTTGTTCCCTCTTTGCACATGAGGGATCTCTATGAAGTTGCTCCAGTTGCTCCAGGGGCAGAGCGCAGATATGCACCCAAGTGTATCCCACATTTAGTCTTAACGTGTGTCCTTCCTCACCCTTGTCTCCATCTCAGTCTACTCCAAGATAACCACTGCGCTTCCTCCCCTGCCATTTCTGGGTGCATGTGTTTCTACCATTATATTTTTCTACAAAAATGGGGTCATATTTTACATGTTGATTTGTATCTAAGTTTTCTCTATGTATGCAAACCTGTTCTTGCAGCAACTTGTTAATAGCTACAGGATATTCTATCAAGTGATGATACCACACTTAATAACTACTTTACTGTAGAATAGAATATAAGCTTGGTTTGCAAGCATAGTTTGTTCTAGAAACATGCTTGTAATCAAAGCACTTGTATATTACAGAGAATTTCCCCATAAGAAACAATGGAAACTCAGGTGATTTGCCCACAATTCAAAAATATTCATATAAAATGATTACAATACTGTCATATAACACAAAACATAAAGAAAAAAAAAACAAAATAACTTGCACTTACCTTGGAAAACTTTCATGGCTGGTGTGAAGGAGAAGAGAGAGAAGCATTACTATGCAGGATGACTTTTGCTATCACGACAAAATCACTGCTTTCTATTGGCTCAGTGGAACCTTTTTTCTTTTCATGCAGCTTTAACAAGGAACCTGCCCAGTGACACTTGCTTTTGCCTCTTTTTGAGAGCAGAAATGTGACATTATATTGTTTTTAAACAGATTAATTCCTGCCCTGCTACAGCCTTATTTGAGTGGTGCCTTTTTTTTTTTTTTTACAAAAGTTAGCACTGTTTCCCACATTTTACATTATCTCCCCAATCTCATTTGAACTGAGGGATCACTCTTTTTCTCCTCCTCCTCTACAGACAAGATTTCCTCTGTAACCTCTTGCTCTTAGGAGATGCTCACCCATAATCCTGCAGAGAGTGAAAGAGAGAACCATTGGCTCGATTGGGATCATGTGACAATTGTCATCTATGTACTTCTCTCATTGCAAGACATTGCTTGCTGATCAAGTTAAAATTTGCTAGGAATATTTGCTCATCTTGTGGAACATTTGCAGAACATGTTACTTTCAACACAAAGTTTTAGTGTATTTCCCTAGTTTCTGCTATTATCAACCACGAAGATGTAAATTGTCATGGATACTACAAATGCATCCTGACAGTCACAAGTAGAATTTCTGGGTCAGAGTTTTGACAGGTTCCATAGTCAACATAAATGCCTAAAGGTGCTTTTATCAGTCTCCCAGCAGACTAGCTCCTTCCCCCCGCATCCTACATGAGCACCATTCATACATTAGGAAAAGAAACAAACTCTTTTAGTTAGCTAAACAAAATATTAACATTGTGTGTGGTATACCTTGGATTATTAATGAGTTGAACGTCTTTCTACATGTTTCTCATCATGTGGTTTTCTCCTTTCAGACACTGCCTGTTCATATTCACAAAGTATAGTTTTAGTTTAGTCCTTTGAATTTTAACCAACTTCATGTTAAACACAACGTTGAAACTAAATTTTGTTTTTCATGCAGAGTTTACTCTCTCAGAAGAAAAAGCAGTGGCCACACTTGGAGTGGCTCAGTGACAGCAAAAAGTTTACGTTTCCCTCTCTATAACATGAGAAGTCTTTGTGAGATTGCAGTAAAGGAAGGGAGGATTTTACAAATCATTTGCACAGAAGCTTACAGAGCTTCTCATTTGACACAAGTGGCCCCAGAAGATTCACTTGGGCAAACCATAAGGGCAAAGTGTTGGCTAATTTAGCAGCTGGCTGCAGGCAGTGGAGGCCCTTCGCATGCTCTTCGGGGGGCTGCTGAGCAGCTGAGGACAGTGCCACGAGGGAACCCTTGGCACCCTGGGTGAAGAACGGCAAGGTGGGTAAAGGAATCTTTCAAGAAGCACAGGAGAGACAGCTGCTGGTTTATCTCACGTCTACTGAATAATCATTCTCACCCTTTCTGGCTGCCCTGCTTGACTGTGAAGAAAATAAAACATGAAGCCTAGGAGGCCCTGCATCCTGTTCCCAGCTAGGTAGGAGTTCTGCTCCTCTCATCCAGCGGGAGCTCTCAGAGATACGCAAGAGGGCACTTTATGTGGCTTAGTAAAAATATTTGTCCAAAATTCTCTTAGAATTTCACCTGCTTTAATTTTCCATGGAAGCATGATGGTATGACACAAATGGTAGGAAAATAAAGATGGAAAGAAACTACTTAAAATGTTAATGTTGCTATATTATGGGTGATAGTTATTTTTATTCATTCTGTTTTCTTTATATTTCATAACAGGCACACTTACAGGTATAATGGAAATACCAGCAAATCATATACAAAATTTCTCCCCCCTGAGCGAGAATTTGTTCTCATGCTCAGTGAGGCTCAAGCAGCAGGAAATTCTGTTTTACTCGTTTTTTTTTTTTTTTTTTTTGGTCTTTTTGAGAATGCAGTTCAGGCTGGCCTTGAGCTTACTTTGTAGTCCATGATGGCCTTGAATTTGCAATGATCCTCCTGCCTCAGCCTCCTGAGTGCTGCAATTACAGGCATGCACCACCATACCTGGCAGGAAATCCTGTTTGTAGATATTTCTTTAAACAGAGGGTGCAGGTCATGAAAACATATGTTCTGTCTTGGTATACTGGGAATGTAAGCCTTAAAAGGTAGGAGTTTTGTAGTGGTTGTGACTTAAAGCTAGAACTGAGTGTTCTAGGTCCCCAAGACCTTGTGTGGACAATGTGATAGCAATGTGTGCTTTTGTTAGGGACTTTGAGTGCCAAGAAAATTCCATGTTGACACATATGATGTTTGCTCCAGCCTAGTGTGAGCCTAGGAGTATGTCACTCAATCTCACTGTGAGTGTATCTCTTCCTGATGATTTCACCGAAAAGGTTCCACAGGAAGAGGCTGTGCAAGGGAAATTTGCATAAGGTGACATCATTACTTCCCACTGACTGATCCTACTGAGTAGGCAGAAGGGCTGACACTGTGGACTGGACTTGAAGCCAGTCCCTGCAGCAAGCTGGGGATGTCTGAGCAGCCAAGACCAGAGTGTAAAAGGTGCTTGAAGCAGATATGAAAATGTTCTTGAAAACTGAAAAATAATACTGTTGTATCTTTTGTTGGCTTTAAACACTTGGCATGTTAATTAGCGTATAAAAAGGGCTTTGCCAAGTCATGACGCAAATTCTGAAAGTCTCAGGCCTTTAAACTTGAGGTAGCACTGAAGGACGGAGCTCACATAGAATGTTCACAATGTGTTGCAGAATGTGACAGAAGTTGATTAATTACATATATTAAAACTAATTTGCAGTGATGATATTAACATTGAGGCCAGCTATTTCCTTCAGTTTGCTTCTTGTGGTTGGGAACGTATCTTTTTACCCTGGTCATTTCTTAAAGGAACCACCTTTCATTTTTCTTTTTTCTTTCTTTCTGTTTTTGGTAACCTGTTTCTTCCAAGGACTATAAATATCTGAAATTCACTTATCTCATCAAGAGTTCTCCCTTCATAAAGATTCTAGGGAATTCAGGATCAAAAAGTAGTTCTATCTCTGGATTAAAATCTAAAATTATTAAAAGGAAAACTGAAGAAAAATATTTTCTCCCTGACAATGAGTAGAAATTTTGTAACAATTTTATTAAATATAATATTTTTAAACATACCACCATATCAACTTGCATGGCCTCCATTAATCAACTAAGTGAACTTAAAGCATACAGTCTTAGAGCTATTTTGGTTACCAGCATGTTTTACATTTGTGATATGTCTGTAAGTGATATAGAAGCTTGAACTTCAAAAATTTAAGATGTAAAGTAATTACATCTGGTTGTTGGCAATAAATACCCAATTAAGAGTAGCAATTATTTTTATGCTTGATGAAGACATTTCTGCCTTGTCCCTGATGGGAGTGACAAACCAGGAAACTTTACATTTTCCACTGTGTTACAGCTCTCTGGGGCTTCTCCTGGAGGAGTGGCACAGGGAGGGAAGAGCTTCTTATTGGAGTATTTTCCTACTTCCTCCCGTCATCTATCCCTCCCTCCTCCGCCCTCCCTTTTGTTTTCCTTCCTTCCTTCCTTCCTTCCTTCCTTCCTTCCTTCCTTCCTTCCTTCCCTCCTTCCTCCTTCCTCCTTCCTTTCTTTCATTCTATTGAAAGGCTTATTGTAGCCCATTGAGTATAATTTTCAAAATATGTTCCATGTGACACTAGTCCCAAAAAGGCTTTACTAAAAGATGTATATCTACTCAGCTGAGTTTGGAAAGCACTACAGATTAAACATTACTAAGTTTTGTATGTTCTACTTAAATTTGAAAGCCAACCCTGATGCACACCTGAGTAGTGCTGATAAACAATAATGATGCTTCTGGTTTACCACCAGACTCTCAGTACCTGCCATGCAGTGAATCTTTCTGTGGTGCTTGCCTCCTGATGAAAACCACATTTCTTCCTGTGAGGTCGGTCTTTTTCTCAGACCTCACAACTGCAGTCTTCAGGCTCCAGCCAGTTTAACAAAGCCCATTAAACACTAATGGATGCTGTCTTAATTCTAGCATGTGTCTGCCAACAGGAAGAAACACTTCATTGTACATGCAATTCCTGGGGTAGCAGTAATGATAAGATCTTACTTTTCACTTTAAGAGGTTTTCAAGTTTCGTCAGTGAGAGCAGCCTGGTCAGGAAGAACACGGGATTACACTTTAATTGGGGGCCAGACTACATGGTCTGACTCTATGGGGTTGCATGTAGATTTGTTATTAATTATATGTGATCTAAGCAGTTAAACCTCCTATACTTCTGTTTCTTCATCTGTGAAACTGGACTGATAACAGAAGCTACTTTCTAGGGTTGCTGTGAAGGTTAAACAAGACAGTACTTAGATGGTAACTGACATGATTAGTCATAACTAAGTTGTAGTTATTATCATTGGTGTTATTAGCATTATCTTCTCAGAAGTTGGAGTTGGAATTAGCATTTATCTGATACCACTTTTGAGAATGTGTTTGTAACTGGATGTTTCTGGTCCCTTCTGGAGGGCATATTATATCTAATAGGCAGATGAGATTTAATTAATTTATACTTAAGCATCTAACCCTAAGGGACTAATATTGAGGTGACAGCATGTGGGAAATAGGAAGAACTGCCAAAGAGTCCAAATTCTACTCTCATTTTGCAGATAAAGATGTTCAGGTCTGGGGAAGTCATGTGGCGTTACCAAAGCTTCATGGTTTACTACAGGTGGGGTTGTCAAAGCGACCCAGGACTCCTCATTCAGGACTACATGGCTTCTATTTCATATCGCCCTGGTGCCATAGGCTTCACTAAACCTAGAAATTTGCTGGAGGATTTCTGGAATATTTTGCTTTCCTCATTAAAGTGTCTATTTATAACTAGTACAACTCTCTCTCTCCTTCCTGTGATGTATAGAATTTCAGTTGCTACCTTGCAACCATGAGGCCCTAGGTAGCAGGAAAAATACAAGATAGTCACAGAGAAGCCAGCCTGGAAACTATTGAATTATTTAACATTAGCCATTTCCCTAAGATAAATATGAGAATTACAAACTTCAGTTTGTTTACTGTGGCTTTCTATCACCTACAGTGGAAAGCATGACTGTCAGATATATTTATGAAAAAAAACCCCAGCAAATACTGGAAATACAGTGGATGAAAAATACATGGATGTGATTCTGTTTCAAAAGTTTGTTACAGAACCATCCAGTTATCATAGTGTGATGACACAATTGCTGTAGGATTCAGACAGGGAAACAGGGGAACCCAAAAGAAGAGGTTCCTAAGACAGGAGCCTTGAGCTGACTCTGAAACATAAATGAGGGATTTGCAAGTGCATACAGGTATGGGATAGGGAAACCAAAGCCATCCATGCAAATTGGAATGACATGTACAGATACACGGCTAGTTTGGTACCTATAAGCACTTGTAAGTTGTAATGTGTGGGGAAGAAAACAGTAGATGATCCTGTAGGGACAGCCAAGGTTCAGCCTTAACATGGTGGATTGACATCTGATGGTCATCTTGCAACACCCAGCTGAACTTGACAAGTGTGGTGGTGGGCATGGGAGGCTCACCTGGGGACTGTTGTCAGAGCGTAAGAGGCAGAAAGGGAGAAGAAAGGAGAAGGCTATTGGGAGCTGGTGGAAGCTGTTGGGAGCCTGTTGGCAGCTGAGAGGAGCTGTAAGGAGCTGTTGGGTCTCTTGGAGGGGCTCGTCATGCTGGCTTTCCTGATGAACTTGGCTGTTTACATGCTCCAGAGAGCTCAGTACCTTGTTGGCACTAAGAACACCTTTGGCTCACTTTGGGGGAACTCTGGTCTTCACTATGAGCATCACTTCCTGGCTCCAGAAGGGAAGATTGTGCATAGCTCAATCTCCTGAAGAAGCTTGCCGCCTTGGCTTTCCTGATGGGAACTCAGCTGTCCTGAACATCAGAGGAACTCGGGACCTCAATGTTGCTTAAGATGGCTCTGGTCCTTCCTGGGGGGAACTTTGGTTCTTATTTTGAGCATCGCTTCCTGGCTCCAGTGCAGATCCCTCAGCCTGCTAGTACAGATCCTTCATTCCACTGGCACAGACTTTCTAGATTCCACCACAGTGAACTGTTGCCATCTGCCATATGCTGCTCTGCCCTTGGGCTAGACCAGTATGGACTGAAACCACCACAAACTATGAGCTAAATAAACCTTTCCTTCCTTAATGCTGGGCATCAGGTATTTTGTCTCAGCAATGAAAGAAATGTAACTAAGACAGGAGCCTTCTTCCTGTTTTAAGAATTTGGAATTAATCTTGTGAGTCATTGGGTCTGCATCATCCAAATCACTATGGGGTTTAGAACCAGTTTCCTATTCCTTAGCCTAGACCTATATAGCATTGGAATCTATGTGTTTAATCTTGGGAACCTGTGCTTTCAAAAATTTCACAGGAGATGCTAGTTAAGAATTACTCATAGATAAGATAATGAAAATATTGGTTTGGGGAATGAGTTCCATGCCTGTTATATTTAATGCATAGAATACATCATTTTAAAATTATATTTATGTTGAATTGGCAGATAGTAGCCGTACATATTTATGGGGGTAGTGTGACATTTCATTGCATTTGTATAATCTGATCACAGTAACTGTCGGATCTATTACCTTATGCCTCTTATTTTTTTGTGAGTGCTAGAAACATTCCACATTTTCTCTATTAGCCATGTTTGGTGTACCATTAATTGTCAGTCATGGTTGACTTCTGTGCTGTAGGGCTTTAGAAATGATTCCTCCTAAGTAACTGCTCCTCTTCACCTAGTCACTTCTATCTCTTCTCCACATTCTTCCCAATCTCTGGTAACCAGTGTTGTACTCTCTACTTTTGTAATAACAAATTCTTAGCTTCCATATGTAAGTGAGAAAATGCAATATTTGTCCCTCTATGCCTGACCTATTTCACTTAAAATGTCAGCAGCTCTATCCATGTTGTGCAAGTGATAGACTTTCATATTTTTATGCCTGAAGAGTATTACATTGTTTATGTATACTGCGTTTTCTTTATCCACTTGACAGTCAGTGGACACCTAAGTTGGTTCCGTAGCTTGACTATCATGAATTTGCTACAATAAACAGAGTGCAACATTTAAAAAATACCTACCTCTGCTAAGATAAAATTATTCTCAGTAATAATATAATAAATATTATCTTAAAAATCCAAATTGCAAAATGAGTAAGTTTCAATTGTAGAGACATTATTCAAATTCAAGAAAAGTTTTCATGTATAAACTTAAAACATCTCAGTTTGCCCTCTTTTCTCTGATTGAAATATTAAGCACAAATCAAAACACTGAGTGGTCACATAGAATACCAAAAGGGAAGTAACTCAAGTTCTATGTATTCATCTTTACAATCACTGTGCTGTTATTGTTCGTAGTGAATTTACACTATAGGTAGTCTTTGCTTTGCACAGTTTGATGGACATAAATTTCAGTTACTATAGTTTAGTTAATTTTACCAGTCTTTCGATAAGACCCACATTTCAGCTTATTAGTAATGAGTAATTGCATGAAGAACAAACTGTACATCAGTAATTGCTGTGTATCCTGACTGGCTCTTTTAGCATCTGTTAACGATTGATCAATGTACTTGTTTTTCAGCTTATGCAGAGATAGTAAAGTGTGTAGTTGTATTCACATTGCCCCGTAATAATCCATATGTCATTTTACAAAAATATATAACCATAAGAGGAAATTGGCCTACAAAAATGAAGGTGCAACAAAGAAGTGAAAATTATAACACTGAAGATGAGATTTAAATCTGACATGAACAGAAATATAGAATAGCTGACTGTGAACATGTGCTGTCATTGGAGACTCTTAGATATGTAACCAGAGAACTGGTGAGGGTTAGCTTATTGACATAAATAAGTTGATACAGATTTCCTTGAAAAAGTGACATTATCAAAAAATTCACACTAAAAAAACCCAAAAAACCAAAAAAACAAAAAATTCACACTAAGGAGGCTCTTGGAGAAATTTCCTAGTATTTGCTTTAACCTGTGCTGCAAACTAAAATGTCAAGCATAAAAATGCTAGAAGATGACCCAAACTTTTGAAGGATTATGACAATTTGTCAGGGCATAGAAAAAATGTTTATTACATAAGATAAATGATAGGACAAGAGGAAGGCAAACCCCATTCAGATTATTCTGGACAACTTTTTTTATAAAGAAAATTTACTATTTTTCTAATATGCTAAATTGTAGTGTGCTACATAATGTGTTTTCATTTTCCTAGACGTTTAAAATCAACAGCAAGAGGTTTTAATATTTCAACAAAAAGTTTATACGTCTTGGATGATGTACTTCTCCCCATTGCATTTAAATATCTTTTTGCATGGGTGGCTTGCACAGTGATTTTTGCAGTTCCACAGTGCTGTACAAGCTGAAGATTGTTTGTATCTAAAATACCGGGATGTGTGATACCTTTGGGGTTAGAGATATAAACTGCTCTTGAACTGAGCTTGCACAGTGCTTGAATCATTACAAACTTACTCATGAGATAAACACATTAACACTATTGCTGTATGGTTGGGAAATCTCTGAATTAATTTCCATGTAGTAATATTTATTAGAGAATGTGCAACCCAAAATGTGCTAATTTGAAGTTAATGTGTGTGACATTACAACTCAATAGTAATCAGAACAATTTATTTTAGAATTTGTACTAAGAAAATAGATTTTTTTGGGAAGAGTAGTTTATTATGGACATTATTTAGATTTACTGATTCACGGGTATATTAAAAAGCAGACTAATTTTTAGACAGTTTTAATATTTTTTTAAATCCTCTGTGGGTTTGCTTATCTTATGGCTTGTACTTGGATGGGCCACTGCCATGGTCAAGCTTTTGATAGACCAGTGGGGAGGTAATGTGGTGGAGGATAGTGAAAAGCCAGCTAGACAGAAGTCTAGCACAGATGGAATGCAGTGAAACTGATGGAGAGGACATGAGTTAAGGTAGTCACAATGAGTATTAATCTATTTTAGGTTCCTGGTCTCTATAATGATGACCAAGTTTAATCCCCTTCTGAGATCACCACTACCTCTTAAAGTTTCTGCCATAACTTGGATCCATCCTGGATTGCTGATAGCTCCTAAATCTCCACTGCATTTACCTGTGAATGTGCTGGTTGCCCTTCAACTTAGCATTGACTTTTCCACTCTCCCCCGTTTGCATCCAGCCCTCAAGAGTGGGCCATGCGCTCAGTGGGGTTGACAGTTTAAAAATGTGTAGGTATTTTTCTTAAAAATTATAGATTCTAGAATTCCCTTATTTTTAATGTCTTGAAAAATCTGCCAATTTTTCAAGTCAGAATTTGTCCTCCACCTCTGCCCTGAGACATTATTTCCCCTGAGATGATTATGCCTTGTAGGTAGTCATCCTACAGCAACTTTTTCCTAAATTTTATTCTCCCATCACATTGAAGACACATACATTTTAATTATATATCTGAATATCCTGGAAAAAGTTAAACAAAAAGACCTAGATTTATAATAATATATTTAGGTCAGAAGTTACAAATTGATAGCCTTGAGTCTAAATTTATACCATGAATGTATTTCACTTGGCTTATACAGAGTTTTTAGTAATTATTAATAGGCAGCTAAGATTGTAAAAACATTTCACACAAATATCAAGCTTTTCCTTTTTAAAATATATATTTGCATAATGCAGCAGTCAACTGGAGTAAATGATCGTTATTACCCTTAGACAAAGTCCTTCTAAACCTGGTCCTATTTTCCTTGATTTCATTCTCTGACAACTACTTGAACTTGGTAGACATTTGAATTTGTAACATATAAGTTTGAATTTAGAGATCGAATTCATTATCAAGAATAGCCAAAACTATTTTCTTCAGTATAAATAATCTGGCTGTCCACTGACTGATAATCAGTATAAGTGATCAGGAGTAGGCCCTGTCTACCCCACTGTCTATTAGATTATTTATCACAGGATAAATTACTACATTATCTTTTTGCACAAATAATTTCAGTTTTGGCCTTTGGGGATTATTTCAGGCTGACTCATGTGTCACCTTGACATCTCAGCATCATTTTCATTGTTGAGCACTTGCTTACTTCTGGCACTGTATGATGCCACAGTCTCATCCTTCCTATTTCCTGTTCAGCCCTAGAACTGTCCATTTCTCCAAGGAGCCCTGGTTCCTTACACTGGAGAATGATATTAGAAACCAAGGTCTGGGCACTGAGGACACTTATTGCTCCTGGAATGTTGTTGCTTCTAGGCTACCTCAGTGGGGAGAGCTAGAAAATATATGCTTATATAATAATCCATACGTTCACACTTATATAAAAGCCTTTCTACATCTACCTTTATCTTTTTAAAGTCAAATATGAATTCATACTTATGTTTCTAACCATAACCCAGTACCACATGGTTCATCCTAGCTTGCAACTTGCTTGCCTAGAACCTCTTGACTGTGAGCAACCTAGATCTACTCACCATCAATTTACTGATTTGCCCAATCCTAGTGTAAAATTGACTTATCTCCTTAGTCTGTATTTATCATGATTTTCACAGGTTCCAAAAAGATACTGGGCTTGGCACACACACAGAACCCATGACACCCAGGACAGCTGATCAGGGAGCTCCGTGTAATCATCCAGACCAGCTACGTGGAAGGGTCTGAAGCAGCAGCACAGAGCCAGCAGCTGGGCTCTGGGACTCCAACAGAAGACCAATCTCATCCCCCACACCCAGAGGCCAAGATCAGCCCCACACTCAGCACAGTTTCCACGGCACACTTGGCTGGAGTCCACAGCACACTTCTGGGATCTGACTTGGACCGGAGCGCAGAACTGTGGGCATGAGGGCAATTTTACCACTTTTATTTCTCCTATTTTGTCTGACTGGCTACCCTCTTTCTGTGTGGTGGGAAGTCATCGCATTTTGTCTTGTATTGTGTGGTTATTTTTGGTTTTGGATTTTTTTTCTTTTCTCTCCACTCTCAAGTCTACTTTTTTTTCCTTAATTTCCTTCTTCCTTTCTTTTCCATTCTCCTCTGTCTTATTTTTATTCAGTTTTTTTATTCTAAAAGAAAAAAAAAACAATAAAAACAATGGTATAAAATTTCAAAACAAGATTGTAGGAAAGTAACAACAGTTAGTACATTGTGTATTGTTATTTTCAAAGTAGTTGTGCATATTACAAGATATAGGCATGAAAAATTGGTCAAATAATATAGGTGTAAACCTTTCTTTTCAATGAACTAATAGCAATTAGTAGAAAAACTATTTTAACTTGTGTGTATATATATTTATAAATATATTTTTTCCTCTTTTTTTTAATTCCTTATATAATCTAAGTTCATAAAGTCTCTGTCTACCCCTATGTCTTCAAGATTTCTACCTACTTTCTCTTCCAGTAAATATATATACTTATATATATAATAGTTATATAGTATATACATACTATATACATAAGTATACATATAGTATATATGCTACATATATAGTATACGTACATACATATATATACATACACACACACACAAGATAGTTAAGGTAGCTATAATGCAAATTCCCATTAGTTCATTGAAAAGAAAGTTTTGTGCTTTTGTCATTTGATCAATTTTTCATGTGTATATCTTATAATCTGAGGAACTACTTTGAAGATAACAATAAGAAATGTAGTAACCATTGTTACTTTCCTTCTGTCTTGGTTTGGCATTCTATATCTTTGTTTTTAGTGTGTTTTCTCTTTAGAATAAAATAAAAAAGAAAGATACTATGTAGCTTAAGTTCAGGTGGGAAACCTTTTTAGGTCTTTCTAAGTAAAGATGTAGGCAACAAAGAATAATTGGCCACATTGCAAAATAAATCTCTCAGCATGTTTTCCTTTATTGAAGTAGGTAAGGATGCATTAGCAGATAATACATCTGTGCACACTTGGGATTCTATGAATGCTAATCACGAGTATGAGGTCTAGAGGATTTCTGAAGGCAAGTGATTAAACAGGTAAATATAGATTTTAGTCATTCAACATGTCAGGGCCACAATTTTGTTTTGTATCAAATAAAAACCCAATGGGACTCTTGAGTTCTCCTTATTACTTGGTTGCTAAAAAGATTTTTATTAAAGCATATTTTGTAAAGTTGCACAAATGAAATTATACGCTTTGGGCGTAACAAAAACCAAGGTGAATGATATTTAGTAAATGAAATAGCATAAGTTTGGGATATATGGAACTATTGCATTAAGAGTTGTTTGAATGCAGAAACAATTTAATGTCTTTCTGGAGTAAAATAAATTTCAGGGTTTTTTTGGAAAAATGTTAATGCAAACATACTATAAAAAGTTTCCTTTATCATTAGATAGAAGCAACTAAAATGATGTGCTTTTGGAAAAGTCTTTGGTGCTTTTGGAAGGATTGATCATGTTTGCCAATGTGAGCTTTGCTGGGGGTTCAGTAAGTATACCATAAGTGAGGATGTGAAGCTGCTTTTAGTACAGAGAGATGGAGGGCTAATGTTCGCAAACATAAGGAAGCCACTGAGGAAAGACAAAAGGACACTTAAAATTCACAATCAGTATAAAGTACCGACATAATATGGAGTATAAGGTGAGACTCGATGTTGCACATGACTCCACAAAACTTTCAGGGAAACTATGGCTCATCATTTGTTGATGTAATTAGCGACCATGTTGCCAAAGTCAATAGCTAGTTATTTCCAGATTGATAAACAAATGCAAAAGTTTAAGTGGCATCATTAACTTTCAGGAAAGGTCTGCTACTGTCCACCTCTCTTGTGTAGTCATTTGTCAGCAAGCATTTATGCTGGGAAAATACCTATTGCTCATCTTTTCTCATCTTATAGTATTTAGGGTTGAGTGGTGGTGAAGAAACTTAGCTTAAAAACTCAAATGCCACTACAGAGGATTTGGGAAAGAAATCAGCCTTGGAATAGGTTAAGTTAAATCAGATAATAGGGTATAAAATGGAAAAACTGAAAGCATATAGGAATACTTTGAAGGCCTATTTTGTTTATGCTATATTGCTGGAATATTTGCTATACTATTGAATCCTATCCCATAGCTTGTTAGGCAAGATTTATGAAATAAGCAGTCTTCACAGGATGTGTTAATATGAACAACCAAGAACTGACTGGCCTGAGATAAAGTCATTGTTTGAGTTAGTACAGTTCACAAGCAGGGTGATTGTGTATTACTGATCTTATAGTCATTGCTTTGGAGAAGCAAAAAAAATACAAAAATAAAAATACTTACATGCTCTTTTCAGATATTAAAATGTAAAGCTTATCTTTGTTATCAAAAGAGTTTACAGAATATTTTTATTGATGTGTCATGAATCTGTCATGAGTCTGTCAAACTGGGTAAGTACAAAAGTAGATTTTATCTTTGTACCCTCAGTTATGAAATTTTTCTGTTTAAACTTCCAAGTCAAGAAAATGATATTTGTTATTATTCTACTAAATATTTTAACAATGCATTTACATAATGATTTACATTTTATAAACATTTGCCCGGCTATTATTTCATCTGGAGTTACCTAACAGGAGAAATATAAGATCTAAAACACATATCCTCGGAAATTCTAGAATAAAACAGTTCCTTGAAATGTTTTATTAATAATTTATGCAGCCTTTCATCTCATAACTGTAATCCATATTATACAATGGTAGTCTTATTCATAAGGTATGATTAAGTTTTAATGACATAGAAGCTTATTAGTGGAATAATGAATCCTCAGCAAGGAAATATTTTCATTAAAAACAACTCATTTTAATTTAATCCAGTTTAATTCAACCATTACTGATAGTGTGTTAACTATGTGGAGAATGTTATGCTGAGTACTGCAGGAGATATCATGAGCACAGCCACTTCCTGCTCTCAAGGAGGAATAATTACTCAAATAGAAGCAGTTCAGTGGGGAACTCTCTGCTGTGGGAGTGTGGGAGAGCCAAGACAAGAACAGAAGAAACTGAAGTGAAGCACAGTCTGATGATAATAGGGACATGAAATAAGTCTTATGGGAAATAAAGGAGGTGGAACTCTGAGTTGACAGGATCGGGAAAAGCTTTGCACATGTGGTATGACATGAGCCATGAACAATAAACAGAATTTAAAGAAATGGAGTTTAGGGAGCCATAGTGAGTGTCAAGAGCATTGGGAGCCTCAGTGAGCCTCAAGGAGCCAGTGGGAGGGGAGAAACTTCGCTCCTACCACCATGGGAGCCACAATAAACTTCACGAGCCTAGGCGAGGTGCAGAGGAGGGGAGAAACCCCACTCACTGCCCTCTACCATCTCAGGAGCCACAGTGAGCATCAGGAGCCTCAGAGAGCCTCAGTGAGCTATACAGGAAGAGAGAAATCTGGCACACCACCCCTCAGCCATTGTGGGAGCCACAGTGAGCCTTGGTGAACTATGCAGGAGAGCAGAAACCCTGCCCATTACTCCTCCACCATCCAGGGAGCCTTCATCTGGAGGAATCCTGGTGTCTGGCCTGTATTCCTACACTGCAGGACAGCCAACTGGGACACAGCAACTGGCTTGTCTGGAGGAACCCAGGGTAAATCAACTCTAAAAAGGGGAAACACTTTGCATACAAACTCCTAATTTATGATTGGTTCTGTTATATAAGTACAGACTTTGCTCCTATGGGCTAAACTACAAAATCAGTAGTTACCACAGTTTGCCAGTTTCCAAATTGTGCTCAGTGCTAATTGTACTACTGTAGCTAGTAATCTGCTGTAATCAGTTGTTCTCCCTTGTGTAACAATATTGGGAAGCTCTAGGGTACTAACCTCACCACATCCCTGCACCAAAAGACTAGGGACTGAACCAAACAGAAACCAACATCCCACTCTCAATTAATTCGGAAGGTAGGATTTTGGGACAGACACAAACCGAGAATGTTCTACACACTGAAGATATCCCTGAAATATAGACTATTCCGGAAGAGGCCTTGATACTAGTGATATAGAAACCTACTACCATAACTCACAAGGATCTTCACAGAAAACAAAATCAAAAGTTTTTTTTTGAAATAGAAAATGTCAAGAAAAGGGAGCAAAATGCAATCTTAGACCGCCAGTGACTTCAGAACAAGTCCAGAAGACACCAATGTAGGAGAAAGAAGTCAGACACCTGAAATTTCTGAAATGATAGAAACTGAAGTAAAGAAATAACTACATCAGGCTATATAAGAAGTCAGGTCATAAATAATCTCTTAGGTAAAAAAAGAAATAACAACCATAATGAAACAATTGCTCTGCATATCTAAAGAAGACAGAGATTAAAGAAAATAGTGGAGCATAGAAAAATGATGGTAACCTTGAATGAACAATACTGGAAAGAATTACAGTGCATGAAACATGTTTAGAGAGAAACAGAAAGTTAAAAATTCCATCAAAAACTGGCAAAACTATTTGAATGAAACTGAAAATAGACTTTCAGACCTTGAAGACAGCATTGCAGCTAGTGAACATAAAAGGAGAGATCTCTTAAAAATAACAAGGAATCAGGAAATAACAATTCAACAGCTGGAAGGTCATACAAAGAAAAACAATATAAGACTGATGGGTGTTAACAAAAAGCAGGAGTCAATGCAAATGACATTTGCAGAAGTAAAAGCATAAAATTCCCCAAGCATGGGAAAAGAATACAACACAGATAAGTGAGGCATATAGAACTCCAATTCACCATAAACAAAATAAATTTACACCCAGATATATAGTAATCAAGATCCCAGAAATTCAGCCCAAGAATATTAAAAGCTTTTAGAGAAAAGAAGCAAATCACCTATAAAGGAAGGCCCACCAGAATCATGGCAGTTTTCTCAGCATAAACCATCAAGTCAAGAAAAGCTTGGAGTGAAGTATTTCAGGTCATAAAAGAAAACAACTTCCCCAGTTTGATGTGCCCTGCAAAACCATCTTCAAAATTAGTGGAGAAATAAGATACTTCCATAACAAAGAACAACTGAAGAAATCAATGACCCCTAAACCAACCCTACACAGGGTACTGAAAGGTATTTTTATTTATTTATTTATTTTTGTGGTACCGGGGATTGAACTCAGGACCTTGCATTTGCCAGGCAGGCACTTATTCCACTAAGCTATATCCCAGCCCTCTGAAAGTTATTTTTAGACAGAGATAAAGGTGACCACAATTCCAAGAAAAACATCGGCATGAAACTACCAGACAGGGCAAGCAGTTAAAAGGAAGAGACAAGTAGGAAACCAACAACAGGAAAGTAACATGACAAAGATAAGCCAATGTATATCAGTTATACCAATGTATACCATTAATGTAAATGGCCTCAATGCACCAATCAAAAGAAACACATTGGCAGAATGGGTCAAGGAACAAGATCCAACAATATGCTGTATACAAGAAACACACTTAACTCTGAAGAAAATTCATAGACTGAAAGTCAAAGGATGGAAAACAATACTCCACATGACAGGAACCAAGAAAAAAGCAGGGGTAACTATTCTGTTTGCAGACAATATGAACTTCAAACCAAGAATGAACAAAACAGATAAAGGAGGTTACTATATACTTGTTAGGGGAAAACTTCAAGAAGAACAGATGACAATCATAAATATATATGAATTGAATACGGAAGCACCCAATAATATAAGGCAAATATTAGTAGACATGAAAAATCAAATAAGCAACAACGCAATTGTAATAGGAGACCTTAATACAATGTGACCCCATTGTCACAAAGAGATAGACTAACTAGACAAAAAATCAGCAAGGAAATAATAGAATTTAACCAAACTTGTGAACAAATGAACTTTGTAGACCTTTACGGAGTGTTCTATTCAACAGCATCAGAGTAAACATTCTTCTCAGCTGCATATGGGATGTTCTCTAAAATAGATCATATACTAGTCCATAGAACGTGCTTATGTAAATGCAAAGGAATTGAAATTATCCCATGCATGTTATTAGACCATAGTGCAATAAAATTGCAGATTATTGACAAAAAATTGCAAAAACTCAATAAACACATAGAAATTATGTGACACACTCCTGAACAACCAACAGGTCACAGGAGAAACTGAAGAGAAAATTACAAAATATTTACAATCAAATGAAATTGTAGGTACAGTCACTAGAACCTGTGAGACATAATGAAGGTAGTCTGTAGAGGGGAATTTATAGCAGCGAATTCTCACATCAGGACAACAGAACAAGTACAAATAAAAAACCTAATTCTGCACCTCAAGCTCTATAAAAGGAAGACTGAGTCAGGCTTAAAGCCAAAAGAAGGTAGGAAATTACAAATGTCAGAGCAAAAATTAATGCATTGGACACTAAGAAAACAATACAAAGAATAAATGAACTGAAGAGTTGATTCTTTGAAAGAATAAATAAAATTGATAAACTCTTAGCCAACTTTATAAAAAGAGGAAAGAAAAACTTCAAATTTATACATCAAGTGATGAAAATGGTGAAATCACTACAGATCCTATAGAAATTCAGATGATCATCAATACCTATTTTGAAAATCTTTACTCTCGTAGGATAGAAAACACAGATGAAATGGACAGATTCCTGGGTATATATGAATTACTAAAGCTGAATGAAGAAGATATAAAAATCCTGAGTAACCCAATGTCACTCAATGAAATTGAAAACATAATTACAAACTTAGCAACAAAGAAAAGTCCTGGTCCTGATGGATTCATAGCTGAATTCTCCAAGCAACTGAGAGAAGATTTAATGCCAATACTTCTTAAATTCTTTAATGAATTTGAAAGGGAAGCAATTCTCCTTATTGCTGAAGGCAAGGTCAGTCAGAGAAAGACCCAACCAAGAAAGAGAACTACAGGCCAACCTCCCTAATGAACATAGATGCAAAGATACTCAATAAAATATTAACAAAGAGAATGCAGAAAATCATCAAGAAGATTATACACCATGACCAAATGGGATTTATCCCAGAAATGCAGGGATGATTCAACGTCTGCAAATCAATAAATGTAATAGATTATATCAATAGAGCCAAAGACAAAAATCACATCATTATCTCAATAGATACAGAAAAAGTTCTTGATATAGTCCAACACTCATTCGTGATAAAAACTCTACAGAAAATCAGAATAGATGGTCTTTACCTCAATCTGATAAAAACCATCTATGAGAAACCAATGACCAATATCATACTAAATGGACAAAAACTGAAAGCTTTTCCTTTAAAATCAGGAACAAGACAAAGATATGCCCTATCACCATTTCTATTCAATATATTTCTGAAAACATTAACCAGAGCAATAAGATAAGAGTGAGAAATAAATGAATATGGATAGGAAAGGAAGATAAATTATCATTATTCACAGGTGACACAATATTCTACACAGAGGACCCCTAAAACTCCACAAAAAGAATTCTAGACTTAATAACCAAACTCAGTATCGTAGGTTAATGCAAAGTTAGCACTCAAAAATCAATAACATTCCTGTACACAAACAACACACTTATTATGAGAAAAATTAGGGAAACCACACCCTTCACAATATTATTCAAAAAAATGAAATACTTAGGAGTCAATCTAACAAAGGAAGTAAAAGATTTACATATTTTTTGTCTTTTTGAGACAGGATCTCACTATGCAGTTCAGGCCGGCCTTGAGCTCACTTTGTAGGCCAGGCTGGTCTCAAACTTGCAACAATCCTCCTGCCTCAGGCTTCTGAGTGCTGGGATTACAGGCATGCATCACCGTACCTGGCTCTTAAGATTTATACATTGAAAATTGCATTACTCCGAAAAAAAGAGATCAAAGAGGATTTCAGGAGATGTAAAGGTATTTCGTGCTCATGGATAGGAAGAAAGAACCTTGTGAAAATGGGCATATTCCCAAAACTATTTTACAGATTTAATGAAATCCTGATCAAAATACCATTAGCACACCTCACAGAACAGAGAAAACATTCCTAAAATTTATCTGGAATCAGAAGAGATCTAGAATAGCAAAAGCAACCCTAAGCAACAAAGGCAAGGCAGGAGGCATCACAGTTACTGACTTGAAATTACAACAAAAGCCTACTGTGATAAAAGCAGCATGGTAGTAGCAAGAAAAAGATGTGAGGATCAATGGGACAGATTAGAAGATGTAGACACAACTATAAACATACTTATCCATCTTATATTTGACCAGAGGGCAAACGTGTTCACTGGAAGAAAGGTAGCCTCTTTAATAAATGGTGCTGAAAAAACTGGCTTTCTATGTGCTAAAGACTAAAACTAGACCCATGTCTATCACCATGCACTAAATTAAAGTCAAAATGGATTAAAGATTAAATACTGAAACAGAAACATTAAATTTACTGGAATAGAAAGTAGGCAGAAATCCTGAAAACAGGTGTAGGCAGAGAGTTCATGAATAAAAACCAAACTACATGGGAAGTACTTCAAAGAATCAACAACTGGGATCTTGTCTTATTGAAAAGTTTTGCCCATCAAAAAAAAAAAAAAAAAACCAACATGGTAAAAATAAACCCATAAATTGGGAAAAAATTTATCAAATTGTTCCTCGGACAAAGGACTTCTATCTAGAATATATGGAGAATTAAAAAACAATCAGGTCTTTCAAATTGAAAGACCCAATCAAAAAGTGGACATCTGAGTTGAATATATACCTCTCAGATGAAGAAATACAAATGGCAAATAAATATATGACAAAATGTTCAACATCACTGGTCATTCAAGAAATGCAAATTAAAACAATACAGATTCTATTTCACCCCCAAAAGTATGGCCATCATCAAGAAATCAACCAACAACAAATGCTGGCTGGATTGTAGAGAAAAAGGAACTTCTCCACTGTTGGTGGGAGTGTAGACTGGTACAACCACTTGCTCATGGACAGGAAGAAATAAGCGTGAAGATTCCTCACAAAACTAGGGTTAGAGGTCCTATTCCACCCAGCTATTCCTCTGCTGTGTATCTTCCCAGAAGAAATGAAAGCATTGTACCAGAGCAATATATGTGCACCCATGTTTATAGCAGCACAATTTGTCATAGCTAAATCTTTGAAACAACACAAATGCCTATCAACCAAGGACTGGATAAAAAAGATGTATTTTATATAATGGAGTATTACTCAGTTATAAAGAAAGGTAAACTTGAGGCTTTTATAGGTAAATAGATACAACTCGAGACTATACTCATAAGTGAAATAAATCAGAATCACATGTGTGAACATCATATTGTCTCCCTAATGTAAGAAACTGAAAGCATAAATAAGATCCAAAAGGTACAACAGACATAATGAAAGGGAGAGAAACTGCTCAAAAGGAAAGAAATACTGGAATGGTGGAAAAGAGGAAAGAAGTCAAAGAAAGAAATAAGTATATATCCACAAGACAGCTAAGATAATTGTCCTACTAATCTTTATTAGTTCATTGAAAAGAACTGTTGGGTTTACATTATTTGATGAATTTTGCCTGCCTGTACCTGGTAATCTGTGCAACTACTTTGAAGGTAGCAATATGCAATATAATAACCATTGTTAATTTCCTATCACCTTGTTTTGAAATTCTGTATCATTTTTGTGTTTTTTTCTCTTTAAAACAAAAAATCTGGAGTATAAAAAGAACTCAACAAATATCTTATACTCTGAACAACTACTACTAAGACAGCAATATGCTATGTATCAAGTATTGGAACTGTCCTACTAACCTGTTTTGAAACTTGGTTTCATTGTTATATTTACCTTCTTTCCTCTTTAAAAAACGAAATAGTTCAACCCATAAACAGGCAAATGAATTGAACTGATACCCTTCAAAGAAAGATACACAAATGGCTAAGTGTATGAAAAATGTTCATCATCTTTAGCTATCAGGAAAATGCAAATTAAAGTACAGTGAAATTCCATCTCACCCTTACCAGAATGGCTATTATCAAGAACGCAAGCACAAAGAAACAAACAACTTCCCCCCAAAAGCAATAAATGCTGGAGAAGATCTACTCTTTGGGGGAACAAAAGTTAGTTTATCTATTTTGAAGTTCATTATAAAGATTCCTCAAAAAATTGAAAGTAGAGCTTCCATTTGATTCAGCTGTACTATGCTACTGTTTGTGAAATAATTAAAGAGAATTAAAGCCAGCCTGCTATAGAGATGTACGCATACCTATGTTCATTATGGTGCACTTCACAATAGCTGAGCTAGAACAGCCTAAGTGCTCATGAACAGATAAACAGATTTAAAAATATGGCATATGTACACAGTGGAGTGTAATTCAGCCGTAAAGAAGAATGAGATCATGTCATATGTAGGAATAGAATGGAACTGGTGACCGTCATGTATGTGAAAATAAGCCAGACTCAGAATGTCAAATATTATATTTTCCCATATACAAGGAATCTTTAAAAAATCAATATAAACTTAAAAAAGAAAGATGATGTGATACTAAAGGTAAGGGAAGGAAAGGGACAGGGAAAAGGAAAGAGGGAGATGGAAGGGAAATGATCAAAGTATGTTATATGCATGACAAATGTGCCAAAATGAAACTCACTGTTGTGTGTGTCTGAGAGAGACAGAAACAGAGATACAGACACAGAGACAGCGAGGCAGAGAGAGAGACAGAGACAGAGCTGCTGATCTGTGGCCCTGCGATGCCAGGTTGCACAGTTACAATAGCCTCTACCACATGGTATGAGGTCCTCACAATCTCTTTAAAACTACTTCTCCTTTGACTCCAGGCAAAGACAATTTGTAGAAAACACACAAATCATTTGGGTTAGGCTTCCTATAATGTTTGATCTGTCAGCTTTTGGGAAAAACAGGATTATGTTCTTTTTAAGCACCAAGTTTGTGGTTACAACTGCTGGCGGGGTATATATTTTAGCCCTTCCAATTAGCCTGAAATCAGTGTCTCACAGCTGTGGCCAGGCAGGAAGGCCCCTCCCAGCTGATCCCTGAGGCTGCTCCTTTACTGTGTCACTGAGACTAGAACACCAGGTAAACCTGCGCGGACAAAAGGAGGAAGTACACTGTCTTACTGTTTTTTTGGTTTTTTTTTTTTTTTTTTTTTGGCAGTACTGGGGATCAAACTCAGGACCTTGTGCTTGCCAGGCAGGTGCTTATTCCACTGAGCTACATCCCCAGCCCAGCAAGCTTTCTTCAGGGCCGAATTAATAACATTTCCAAAAGAGACATCCAAGGAACTTTCAGTTTTAGAAAATAAAAACAAAATGCAGATTTCCAAAATAAGATTTCAAGCATACAGATAGGTGTTCAGACAGTTCTCTCAGGATATTGCTTTCGTTTTAGCTTTAATCAAAGTTTCAAGGTTAGGGCTGCTCTTTAGCTGTACTCTAATTATCCCCCCAGTGTTGCCTTATGATCCTTTTACCAGGCAGGAGGAAATAGACATTTAATTAACCAGATGTCAGTCAATAAATCTCACGTGTTATCATCTGTATCTGAAAAGCAAATTCAGACCAGGTAAAAGGGGGCCTGAATTTTAGCATTATTAGAGTCACATAGTTTACAGTTATTATGATAGTGACACTCTCAAATTAAAATCTATGAAGTTCTTTAAAACATAATGTAAAAGAGGGTTTCTGACAGGTCAGATAAGCAGTACCATTAAAGGAGAGCCAAATGATTGTATTCTCTTTCTATCTATTTACATATTGATTTATTGGCTGTAATTTATTCCTTACTTCAAATAAAGCAGGCTGATTATACAGTAAATTCAACAAAATTGAGAGGTGCCAGGCACTGCAGCTTTATGAGCAGCCGATCCCTGATCACCCTCTTTCGAAGTGAACGCCTTTCAAGAATAACTTGCTCTTCCTCAGCCTCAGGAGGTTACCTTTGATTGCCCATCGGAGTACAATTACTGGATTATGTGATACGAATAGATTTGGTTTTCTCAGAAACCACCAAACTGTCTTCCAAGGTGACTTTTTCATTTGATAATTCCATCATCAGGAAGTGAAACATTTTGTCGCTTCCATCGAGCAGTCGAGTTCATTTCCCTGAGTAATTGGTGCAACCGTGTCCAATGTATAGTTCTGGCTAATAGGACATGGGTAAATCTGTTGAAAGTCCTGAGAAGTTATCATCAGAAAAGAACAAAAGACACAGAAGACCTGTTTAATGCCTTGAGGAAATACTTGAAACTGAGTCAGCTATCTTGAGGCTAGAAGGGAGTCCATCTAAGGTAAGAGCCGGTATACTGAAGAGCTGTGAATAACACAGTCAAAAATGGATGGAACTTTCTTTTTATGATATTGTTGAATTACTGGATTGCCCATTCATAGAACTGATCTACCTTCCAGACTTTTAGCTAGAATGAGATGATAGTGTCCTCTCACTATGAGCCTCATTTGGCTCTGATTTTTCTACTTTGAAGATAAAGACATTCCAATTAGTACAAATTTCAGCTCATCTTCAGTGTTACGTTTAGCCAGTGCCCAGTCTGAATTTATTCCCAGTCTGCTCCTGTCTTCTCCAGCAGAAAGGCTCTTTTCTGTTGGTTTAGATCATCCAGGGCCTGAAATCTCATGTTCTACATGAATTCTTCCCTAAAAACTTCTTGAAGGAATTTCTTTCTTCTCAGTTTAGCATAGTGCCTCTCAAGCTTGAATGTTTATAGGAGTCTCTAGGAGCTCTTGTAAAAATGCAGAATACAGTTCAGTAGGTCTGGGGTTGGGCCAGAGTTTCTGAATTTTTAAAAATTCCTTGAGGTTACAGATGTTGTTTACCCATGGACCATAGTAAAAAGAGTACTATTTTATATGAAAACACTGACATTTGGTACTAGGTCATGTAGGATCTTGCCTGTTATTTAACATTCATGAGTCTATGTCTTATCTTTCCAACTAGATCAGAATTTTTTTGAGGACAAGGTCATACTTTTTCTTTTTCATTCCATATTAGCATTCAACACAGTGCCTTACATAACGAGTCTGTTAATAAGGGTGACTGAATCATTAAAAGAAGACCATATAACTATGTTTTTGATAAAGAGGGTTCATTATCTCAAATATCTGCTGAATTCAATAAGATATAAGGGCAACGGTCTTTGGTAGGTCTTATTCTACCAACATTGTCACAAATAACTAAAAATTCTGAATGAAATAATATAATATAAAAGTAACTACCTGAAGGCATTGGCAAGTGAACAAAAAGAGGCAGCTAATGGAGTGGAGTTGACCCTGGAAATAATATGTAATCTGGTGATTTTTTTTTTTTTGCCGTTTGACTCATATCAGTCAATTATGGAAAGTTGCTACTTTTTAAAAATAAACACATCAAGGTTAGTAGTAAAGGAATAGAATAAAGAACGACCACAGCCACTGTAAGGTGAATTGCTCCAAAAAGCCTCTGAACTCTAATATTTCAGTTCTTCTTTCCTCCCTGATCCCTAGTAACCACTAATATTTTTACTTCCTTCATAACTTTGCTTTCCAGGATGTCATGCGGTTGGAATTCTATGGCATGTAGAATTTCAGATTGACTTCTTTTCCGTAGCACGATGGATTTGAGTGTCCTCTATGTCTTTTTGTAGGTTTTTGTTTCCTTTTCATGTTAAATAATATTGCGTTGCTTGGATGTACCTAGTTTATCCACTTACTTGATAAAAGACATCTTGTTTACTCCCAAGTTTTGCAGCTATGAATAAAGCTCACGTAAACATTCATTTCCAGGCTTTTATGTGGACATATGTTTTCAATTCATTGGAACAAATGTCAAGAATTATTATTACTGGATTACAGTAATTATTATTACTGGATTAGTTGATAAGAGTATGTTCAGTTTTGTAAGAAATTACCTGTCTTTCAAGGTGGCTTTCACCACTTTTGTGTTCCCATTAACAATGAATAAGATTTCCTTTTGCTCCACATCTTGGTAGCATTTGATATTGACAGTGCTTTTGGTTTTGGCCACTGTATGGGTAGATAGCCTTTCATTTTTATAATACATATGCTGAGGTACTTGATGATGAAGATGCATAGCAATATAATCTCATATAGTTCAGAAAAGTATTTATGTAGGTGAGACAATAGGTATTCACAAAGTAGTAGACAGCAGTTAGGCATCTGCTTTCTTTTACCTAACTTCACCAGTTTTTCTTCCTCCTCATCTCCAACTTCTTGTTTTACATCCAGAATAGCAGGGAGGAGGTATTAGTACAGCTAGGTTTGGTGGAAGTAAGAGAAATATATGTTTCTTGTGGCTCTGTCTATAAATTTTACAGCAATAATTTTCAGACTTGTTTACACACTAGAATCACCTGAAGAATTAGAAAAATTATTGGTATATGATGTTACAAAACCACACACAGATATTCAAAGTACAACATAGGAAAATAATCGAATGTAAAGTTAAAATGATATCAATATTGTTTCAGAGATCATGTTGCAACTAACATTTAGAGCTAACATTTATAGAATTTTGGCATAATATGGAAGAGTGCTCACAACTTTGAAAAGGCTCTCAAAATACTTCTTTATTTTCTAAGTACATGTCATATAAGGTGAATTTTTCTTTCAAGTGTTTCAACCAAAACACTATTTTGCAATATACTGACTATAGAAGAAAATATTGGAGCAAGGCTGTCTCTTTTCTATTAGGTCAGACGTTAAAGAACTTTGTAAGGTTAAACAATGCCAATCTATTCACTATTTGGTGGGGGAATATAGTTTTAAAGATTAAAATGTTTCTTTTATGCTGATATGTAATGAGTGTATTGTTATTTTAGTGAATTAACAAATATTTAAGTTTTAATTTTTGCATTGGTTTTGATAGAGATATCTCACATAAGTAAAATCTTTGGGGAGTTTTCAGTAAGTTCTAAGAATAAACAGCATTATGCAGCTCTGCTGATCGATCAGTATTTGTTGGAGAGGACCAGGAAAACCTTGCTGGCATTTGACAAGGTATTTGTGGGTTGGGTAGGGATTAAAAGATTAAAGATTAAAGATTGGGTGTGGACATGTAAGAGGATGTTCCAAGCAGAGGGGTTAATGTGAAGCAAGGCCAAGAGGTGCAAAAATTTGGAGAGAATTTTAGGAACAATGGATAGTCCATTTTAATCCAGCAAGAAATTGCAGAGTGCCATTCATGTGGTAGGTTTATACTGTACGTGTAGTGCTGGACAGTAACAACCTCTGCCCTCAAGCTCAAAATTCACATTGGTGGGAGAACTAGATTTTGGGTGGAAAAGCAATCAAGTATTCACCGTGTCTGACCTCCATGTTGTTTTTTCGGTGCTTTCTTTTTCAAGAAATCAATTTACTTAATGTGAAAATTCCTCATGCATCCACGTGAGGACTTATATTTAATTAACTCTGGTGCCATTATACTTTGTTACCCAGGCCGTCTTTAGCAGCAGCTCCATTTTCCTTCATACGCATCTCTTCCTTCGTGTAGATGCAGGTGAAATCTCCCAGCTGATACCTGAGCAAGTTATGTCCATTAAAATTCATGGGAGCCGACGATGTGCACCGAGGGAAGGGTACATTTCAAACAGTCAATTTACACAATGTTTCTTGTTACGTGTTCATTGTAGGTTTTCTATTTCAATTATGCTTAATGAAATGTATTAGGTCCCCTTGTCTCTAAGGTTAGTGACATCAGATAGGCTTCTAGGCTGTTTCATGTCTTTGGCTGTCCAAAGCAATCTCTTAAAAATGGAATTAACCTCACTGCCTGTGATGTTTAGACAAGCCTAATGGTTTTCGGTATAGTTCAATGACAAAGTCTCCACCGTAAGGGAATATGATTACAAGAGTAAGGAAGCAGCAGTAATGGCTCACAGAATGCTTGAGAAACATATGAATTTTAGAAATAATAAATGACATTGTTCATAAAAAGAGCATCCCTAGCTAGAAAAATAAACAAAACCACAGTTGAAGGGATATTTGGGCCAGGAAGTGGGCTTTATTATCTCTCAGGGATGCTTTCATGGTTTTATGCAGTTTCTCAATAAACCTTGGTTTCATCAAAGGTTATTCATCCTCATTCTGATGAAACAAATTTTCTGGGAAAGCCTAGAATGTCACAGCAGACTTAACCCACATGGTCATGCTTTGTTGAGTTACTGACTTCTGGATAAAATTGACCTCCATTAGCCTGGAACTGCCTGGAGCTTTTGCAGCCATGGAGCCACTGAATCTGGTCCTACTTTTGTTTCTTCATAGTAATTTTTCCTCCCTTATTCCAAAGGAACATCTCTCCATCAATGTCACTGCTATCATGCACTTTATATACCATTATAATACTATTACAATATACAATGAAATAGCATTTTAGAAGGAGTCCTTGGATTGAGCTTTTGAAGTTTGAGCATTTGCTCTTGAAGAAATGAGTATAAAAAGATCTTATTTTCCTCACATGATTTTGTACACAGCACTTCTGACTGTTAAACTCTTCCTGCTGAGTGTCTATGTGCTAAGGCTATGCAGGGGGCTTTAAAGCATTGCTCGCTGACTACTCTTTGAGAAAAATACTATGATTATTATATTTTTCTGACTTCTTTCAGTATTGGGGATTGAATTAGGGGCTTATTATTGAGCTACATCCCCTTCCAACTCTTACCATTTTTTACTTATTTATAGACAGGGTCTCACTAAGTTGCCTTGTTATCCTGGGTAGGCTTAAGTTTGCAATCCTCCTGCCTCAGCCTTCCAGATGGACAGGATTACAGATGTGCACCATCATGCCTGACTGTCTTTCCCTTTTTAAAGAAAAATCTGCATGTTGTCACAAATTTGAACCCAACAGAATCTGAGCCCTGTTGGGTTGATTCCCAACTTTGGCCTTCAGAGTGGTCAGCCTTCACTATATTATGATGAAATGGACTCTAGGAAAGCACTGCCGTTGACCATCACTCGTTGTCTGTGAACACCCTACAACAACCTGCATTCTCACCAGCTTTCCTTCCAGCTGATCCACTCTGGAAGGTGATAGCAATGGTTTTAGGGACATATGCAGGTGTACATTGGTGTCTCCTACATTCAAGAGCTATCTCAAATCTTTGGAAAATAGATTTAAAAAAATAAATGACAAGTAAGTGATGAAGAGTGCCAAGCAAACCCTGTATGGTTATTTTTCTTAAGATAAAGTTCACTTTTACCTTTTCAGTCTTGGGGAGGAAGTGTGGCTCAGGCTCTGCCCTAGACAGAGCTCAACTGGGACCACAGTTCTGCCCCTATCGGCTGTGTGATGTGGTGGGGCAACAACCGATTTCAGCTTCAGCGAGCTCTTCTAGAAAATACGGTTCATCACTGGCCTATCTCAGAGGGCCGTTGTGGGTTATATGACCTGCTGTGTTGAATCTTAAACATTGTAGCTCAACAGAAATGTGCTTTCTGTGTGGCACTACTTAATTATTTGTTTTCATCTTTAGCGAGTGTGTATCAACCTTTCCATGCTTCAGAAAAGGTCATTCATGGCTTCTCTTACTCATGTGGTACACACAGTGGTAACCATTAGTACTTAGTCTTTTCCCAGCAGGAAACTTTACTTTACTGATCCACCAAATGCACACATTTTATTTTCAATGAAAATGAGGTTTAAAAAGTTGACTTTTGCTCTCTGAGTCATATTTCGTTTTTACATCCTAATGCTGATATTTTATGATAAGAAAATGAAAGCCATAAATTATGCTGTTTTATGTCTTGCTTATTTTAACAGTCTCTTAGTGAAGACATTTTACTCCACAGGATCTGACCACTTAGGTGTCACTGTGCTGCTCTGAGCATAGAATATGGGCGCCGTTGGTCCCTGGAGGGGGATGTCAGCTTCGCTTGCTGATACTAAGCCTAGAAGAGTGCTGCACAGGATGGGCTATATTTGCAAACTGCAAGGCAAGGGAAGTGCTTCACAGATATTCCCACTTCCTATGTCTTATTTTTAATTCATTTACCCCATTCACTGTCCAAGATTCCCTACAGAGATTATCATTCTACTGGCATAATTTGTTACTTAGTACTTCATTTCATTTTTGTGCTATGGCTTCCCTTGGATTTCATGAAAAGTCCTGTCAGACTCCTGTGCCTTTTGGTTCTTATATTTCTGAGAATATGCTCTTTTTAGTAACTGTAGGAGTTATTTCATGTGAGACAGGACAAGCCACTCAGTGTGTCCCTAACAGTGCATAGAATGGAGGCAGTGCTTAGAATGGAAGCTGAGGCATTGTGTGGGCTTAGCTTTAATTTGAAGGTTCAAGATGGACCTGAACTGCATAGGGGGAAAAAGCACTTGGATGAACAGATTTGGGCACAGCAATTATCCAAGCAGTGGAAGGTGTGGAAGTGGAAAAGGCCAGCAAAGTGTAAACACTCTATAAAGTCTGAAAGTACTAGAACGACGAATGCCACTTGCACACAAAATGTCAATATAACCTATGAAATAACATGTGCAAAAATATTTAGTAGCGAGCAATTGGGAAGGAATCTCACTACTTTTTTCTTACTAGATCAATTTTTGGGTTGACTGTCCACAAAGTCAACTATCAAAAGAAAATCATGTGGTGAGAAGAAACAATGGATGTGATTTGTTTACAGTTCAAAGCTCTCCTAATCCCTGCACTCTGTTTTTCAGCTCCTCACAGATAAGTGCAGTGGATATCGGTTAGTTGCCAGTCAGTAACAAGGGCAAATCAAAATCTGGAACAGCTCTATCATAGTCTAGGAAACTGCAGGTGTTTTGATAAAACAATACCATTTTAAGCATTTACAATTTTAGGTTTGGAGGCCATTGTGGTAGTGGAAATAAAGAACAGACATATCCATTCTGAATATATGGAGATACTGTGTATACAGCCTCATTGCAGTCACAACATCTATGCTAAAACTAGTCTGGCAGTTTTATTTTTAATGTTGCAATTATAGCATGAGGTAAAATTTAAAGCTACCAGTATGTCTCCTTACTCAGGTATTGGAGGCGCAGAAATGGACTCCTATGTAGGTCATAAACCAGGAAATGATTAACCTTACCTTTTCCCTGAGGCCCGCTGTCAGAATGTTGGGGACTTTCCAGCCATTTTAGAAATGCATGCATAGCTCCATTAGTGGTGTGGCTGTTGTATGGATTCTATGTGATATGCTGTAAGAGTATTAATTTCCTCATTTACCTGCAGGTTTCTGCCACATTTGGAATCACACCCTTTCTTCTATCTGTGGTTCTTTCCTCTTTAGCCCTGCAACCACTTGTTAATACTCATCACCATCACCATTATTTTAACTAAGTTCCTCTAAAAACTGATAAGCTGAATCTGAGATCATACAAGAGAACAGAATGTTCTTATGTTCTAGTATTTTAGAGATCTAGTTAAAAACCACAGACTTTTAAGCTCAGTTTGGTCTGTTTTAGAAATCTTTTGGTTGTTGGCATAAAATCATGAAAATGAAAGCGTTGTACTCATTTGAATTGCAGATCTAAAATTTTATTAAATGCTTGTTATGTTTCTTTAAATTTAGAGATGTCAAACACTTCCTGACACTATGAATTGGATTCTCCTACCCTCTTCACCCACATAAACACATTGTGAAAGTTGATTTTTTTTCTCTCAGATGGACATCTTTGGAAAGTATTGATGAAAAAAATTGAAATGTAAAATATGGTGATTTACTTCACAAGCAATCTGCATGTGGGGTACACATTTTGTAAAGTAGGAGAAAGTAATTTTATTGGGGCACCACACCTCATGTGCGGGGGAAGAGATACGACGCAGCCCCCTACAGCTCGGGAGAAGAGCTTCTTTGTCTTCTTGGTCTATCCAGATAGGTGATGTTTTCTATTCCTACAAATAACATGCCTTATTTTAATGGCAGCTCTGAGTAAAATGCTTTAAGAAGCAATTTAAAAACTTTTAACAAAGCTAAAGTTTGTGCCTTTTTAAAAAATCCCTTTCTGCAAATCCAATAGCGAAGTCATTGCCAAGTAAGACAACTGTGACACATTCTCTTACATTTCTGGAAGCATAAACATCTTTCTGTGCTCACACATGCCCATACGCATATACATGGCAAGAGTTAATTGGCAATATGGCAGCCATGTATAAAGACATCACTAATACTCCAAGAGTTGGAGATGATAGCCTTTCTTCTACACATTCATACTGGAAGAAGTTGATTCTAGAAATCATTTGGTAACTATATACTTTGTAACCTTACATGTTCATTAAGTTTAGCAAATGGTTTTTCTAAATTACTGTCAGGACAACAACTAAATTTGTTTATTTGGAATCACAAGCTGCCCTACTTGCCATTTTAATTTGCATAGTCACTTTTCTGTTTTGATGAGAGACATTGGTCAGTAAAAAATGTTGATCTTTGGGAATTCTAGACATCAGCCTTCAGACTGTGTTACTGGGATGGTTAAGACAAACTGCCAGTGTGATTGGCTTGGGGGGGGCACCTAGAAAGTCAGTAAAACACATTCTTGTGTATGTCTAGGGGGGTCATGGAGGCATGACCTCTGGCATCATGGTGTGTGCTCCTTTGCCCCTTCTCTGTCGCTGTTCCCCTGCTCTGGTTCGCTGTCCCCGTGAACTAAGTAGCTTTTCTCCATCACATCTTTCCACCAGCCTTAGAGCCAGCTGACTATGGGTTGAATTCTGTGAAACTCTGAGCGAGTTTAAATCTCCCCTTTAAATTGTGAGTAGCAGATATTGTGCACAGAAATGGGTTACGTCTCCAATGTGGTTATATAAGATGGCTTGTATTGCTGCAGCGTTTGGGTCTGTTCATCCATATCAAAAGCTGACAGTATAGAAAAATTACACGAGCACATAGAGTCATCATACAATTTATGTCCAAATTCTGAGAGTGAAGGGGAGAACTATGTTGGTTCTGCTATTGTTAACTGGGATCATCTCAGACAAGTTGGCCTATATGAGGACTCTGACCAGATCTCAGAATACACAGTACTGAATTACTAATTCAGTATGGGCTCTAGGATATCACAGTAAACATTTCACTTATTCCTTGAACATACACTGTGACATTGCTACAGTGAAAAAGCATGAGTCAAAGGTAGAGCACGACCTTAAGCCCTTTCCATCATATTGGAGATAAAAGACAGCTATTTTCAGGCTAATTTGGCTCCTTTAAAATGCTGCTCTGGTCAAGGCAGACAGAGGTATCGTGAATCTTAGGATCAAGTTGCTAAACACTTTTGTTCCTGTTCCTGTACCTCTCTCCTCACTGTTTCTAAGCCACTTTGTTCTGACTGTCTAATCTCTGGCAGGCTCTGTCCTCCTGTTGCCCACTTTGTTGCTTCTTTCCGGTCTAGCTTCTGTTTGCCTCTTCCTAGCTTGTTCGTCCCATCCCTCTCCTTTTCTTTTCTGACCACTGCTGAACAGGACTTCCCCGACTTTGCTTCTTTTCTCCAATTATTCTGGAAAAATGGCAGCTAACTACTGTACATGTTTTATGGATTTCTTTTTAGCCTTTTATAGCATGAATTAATTTTATATGCATATGCACACTGATTTGTTAGTGAGTGGGAGATTATTTATTAGTCAATTTTCTCTTCAATGATACATTTAAGGTTTTCAAACCACAGCTGCAACTCATTTTGATTTTTATTATGTATTATAATTTTACTTTAAAATTACACCATGCATGTAGAGTTCACTCCTATTTTAGTTTATTTTTTATGTTGTATCTTTCTGGCAAAAGTAGTGATTCTTTTTATTGTATTCTATCCAATAGAGCAGGAAAACAATAATAAAACAAAGCAATTAAGAAGGAGATAAGTTATAAACCTCTCGCTGAAATGATAACAGGCTGCCTCCTAAAGACTATTCCTTCAATCTATTTCCATGAGACTTCTACACTAATTAGATCATCATAATTTATTTCTTAGCAGAGACCATTTCCAAGTCAAAAATTATAATTAAAGGAAATATAGTTAATTGCAAAAGGCCCAATAGGAAATCCAGTGGTGATTCATTCTATATTGCCACAAATGAAGCACATAGCTGCCTTTATTCTTTGGTCTGTCAATAAAAACAGTTAAGCTCCATAATTTAGACCCTTTATAGAGAGTGCTCAGAATATCTCCAGAGTCTCTTTATGCACTGGATTCAATTCTAAAGGTTTTGGGTTTTAAAATAGGCAACAGAATTCATACTTAGGGAAATATGAAGTTTGAACATTTAACAATACATTTCTTCCATGTTTATTGTATGTTCAGCAGCATACAATGTGCTGGGGGTGTTTTAAAGGCAAATGAAATAGACCTAATCTTAGTTACTTTTCTCTCATTACAGAGACAAAATACCTGACACCCAAAGTTTAAGGGGAAAAGTTTATTTAGCTCACAGTTTGTGGAGGTTTCAGTCCATACCTGGCTCCAAGGTAGAGGGGCACAGCAGAGGGGCATTTGTTCATGGTGGTGGAAGACAGTAAAAGCAACAAGAGAAGGAAGGACACAGGACTTTCTGTCCCTACATTGTACACAGGCTACCTGCTCTAGGGCAGGTGTAGCCCTCACACCCTTAATCCCAACCAGAGCTAGGCCAAACCAATCAGTGGACTGATTTACTGATCACACACACTTAATACCAGCATTACACACTCTAGATTCAGCCACCTCTGAAAAAGCCCTGTGACTGCAAAAGGCTTGTGTGGGGCATCTAAACACAAACCACAACAGACCCTGTTCATGCTTTTAAGGATTTTCACAGTAGCAGAAAAGACATTTAATATACAATTGTAAATATGGTGTATGTTTGTGAGGACAGGTTGCACGGAGCTGTAGAGAGATATCATGGGTTGATATAAACTTAGACTAGGAAGGGTGCATTTGGCAATTCAGAGACCTTGCCGTAATGAAATCGTTTCTGAGAGGTGAGGGTGCTTCGGTAGGCGGAGCTAATGTGTACCGGAAGGCAGAGAGCAGGGCAAAGGAAGGAGGAAAAGGCAAGGTGGAGCATTATCTGGTGGGAGCACGGGCTGACGTCACAGTCTGATTGCCCTTGAAAACTGGTCCAAGAGTTAGTGCTTCAACGGGCAGAGAAAGGAACCAGTGACTTTTTTCCCCAGATAAATTATATTAGAATTATAATTAAAAGAAAATCTGGCAGTAGGGTGCTCGGCATGTTGGAATGGGAGAAGAGTTTGGAGGGTCTTTCAGTTATGCACAGCAGAGATACTAAAATTAAGCTGATTTGACAGTGGGCTATAGTGAAGGAACACAGAGGCACTGTAGACTATAGAAAAGCATATCAAGGATTTTTAAAAAATTAAAAATACCACAAAAAGTGATTCAGCCATCCATCCTACCTCTAGGTTTAAACCCCTTACCAAATTGACAACAGGATTGTGAGGAGATATCTGCACACCCATGTCCAGTGGCATTATTTGCAATGGTCAAAAGGTGGAAATAAACTATGTCCATTGATAGATGAATGGATAAAAAACGTGGTATAGTTATGCAGTGAGATATTTTTTCAGCCTTAAAATGAAAGAAAATTCTGAAACATGTCAAAACGCAGATGAAATCTGAAGACATTGTACTAAGTGAAATAAAAGAGTTACAAAAAGGCAAACATGGTATGACTCTACGGGTATGATGCACCTATGGAATAGTCAAATTCATTGAAATAGAATTTAGAAGAATAATTGTCAGAGGTTGAGGGAAGACACAGTGAGTTGTTTGAAGGGTTTGGAATTCTAGTTCTGCAACATGAAGAGAGTTCTAGAGACTCATGCACATGACAGTGTGCAGGAGTTTAACATTGATGCTGTGGACAGCGAACATCACTAAGATGGTGAATTTTATTGTACTACAGTTGCAAGAGCAAGAGAGTAGCAGGGACTGCAGAGAGGAGCCCAAGTTGGCCTTATGATCTGAAGCTTGTATGGCTGAGAGAAAAATAGAAATAATTTCACCAGAGGAGAAAGTAGGTAGAGAAGGTTAGTTTTGGTGGTTGGGGTGGAAAGGAGAGGAAGTTAGAGGGTGACTTGGATTTTAAACTATTGATTTGGAAGTTACTAGAAGACAACTTGCTGGAAGTAGTTGGAAGGAGGAGAGGTAAAAACAGGTTATATAGATCCTTTTCTGGATCTAATAAAACTTACCTGTCTTGCATATTAGATAAGGTAACCTACGGTAACATGAACATAAGCTTCCTGAGGATTGAGTGAATTATCCCTTTCTGGTGAAATTATCAAGGTTTTCTGATTATGTTGCTTAAGTTTATGTTGCTTAAAAGTAACTTAATAGTAGGAACTTCATATATTTTTCAGTAAAATCTTATGAATTTCTTAAATGATACTTGACATCAAAGTTCAACTTTATGACTTGAGTCAAAATTGTTTGGTCCCACTCCGATGGCTTATGTC
Organism: Dinomys branickii; assembly: GCA_004027595.1. Taxonomy (NCBI): domain Eukaryota; kingdom Metazoa; phylum Chordata; class Mammalia; order Rodentia; family Dinomyidae; genus Dinomys; species Dinomys branickii. Next base: position 54,346 of record PVLD010009609.1, read on the forward strand.
TCTTCTAAGGTTTTAGACCACTGTACTATTTACAGCAGACAACTGATGGAAGTGAAAAAACAGCAGCATTTTTGAGTTCGTTGAATATTTCTCAATGGAATGGAGATGATAACAATTAACAGTATAGAAGCAACAATGATACCACTTTGTCAGTATAATAATATCTCCCTTTTGTCATTATTGTATGAGATGCTTAGAGGAAGGACCATATGTTCCTCTCCCTGTACTCTACGAACTGGTAAAGTACCTGGTGCACAGCAGGAAAAAAATCATAGCTCTTGATAACAGAATCATAGGTGGTTAAAACTGCAGAAACTAGAGAGGGATACCACTGGTTAAAATGTAATATACTGGCTGCGATGGAAGAGCTAATGTTCAGAGAGACGGGCTGGTTTTCAAACGCAACAACCAAACTTTAACAGCATCTTTCTGCCCCTCTTATACTCTGTTTATGCTACTCTGACTAGGGTGGGGCGTAACCAATCAGTGAGCTGATCACACACCCTTAATCCTAGCATGACACACTCTAGATTCAGCCACCCCTGAAAAGTCACCCCCCATGATAGCATGAGGCTTTTGGGGGACATCCAGACACAGACTACCACACCTCCTTTAAGCTGTGAGTGTCAGGTGTGTCCTTGTGACAAAAAACTGACTAATACCGCACCCCAAATACCTCTAATTTGTCTATTACTTGCCTTTTCTAAAACTTAGCCATGAGACTACTGTTTGTATCAGTGAAAGACCATTATTAATATTCATTAAGGGAATAGTAAAGCGTTGGGTGTTCGTTGAAATACAGATGACAGATATTATGGCAACTGATTTTGGTGACAGACTTCCTGAGAAGAACAACATTATCACTCTGGTTTTTACACTATTATCAGGACCTGGGTTAAGTTCACAGAAGTAAAATACAGATGATTTTATACTATATATGTCCATTATTTTAAAGCATATTACATGACAGCATAAAAGTATGCCAATGACTTAGCAATGCAAAATGAAATTTGGGAGCTTATTTCAGTAATTTGGTGTCTGGCTCCATGTTTTTGTTTCATGAATGTCGGTGATTTCAAGCCCTTGTGACAGAAACTGAAACACAGCCTAATTAAGCAGCTTCTTTAAATGTACTGAAAATAATGTAGAGTAAGAATCCAGACCCTCTTTTCTTTGCCAGCATATATTCCACGTGGGCACCCCTTCTGTGAGCAAAAGCCATTTCCAGTAGAGAAGTAAATGAGACACTGATGTTAGATACTTACCTTTTTCCCTATTCTTGGTTTGAGCGGACTTTAGATTTTGCCCTCAGGCAGAATTCTACTTACACTGGGGTACACTATCGAATGTATCTTCCTGCCCTGCCTACAGGGCCAGGCTTCTCATCACCTGCACCTGACACATCTAAAGCGTGTGGGCTCCATGTGTGCGCACAGAGCCTTCGTGGTTACAGTTTCCAGCCACATGATTGTGGCAGCCATGAAGACAGTGGCCATGATGACAGTGACCTGGCTGATTGTAAGCCAAATTAGCCACCTGGGGGTTACTTTCTTCCATCTTGCCTGGAAAGTCCTGTGCTAACTCTGAACCGAACAGCAGCCTGTTGGAATCATTTTTAAAAGAATTTTATTCTAAAATCTTGCCTTCCTGGTATCTGCAACATCAGAGTGCCTGGTTCCTCCTTTTCTCTTCTGATGACCTCCCAGGCTGTACAATATACAGAGGCCCATAGCAAGACTTGGAAAGTGGGAATTTTTTTAAACTGGGTTTTTATGCAAAGAGAAAGGCAATCCTAACAACCAGTGTCCCCACTTCAGGTGTTTGGAGCCAGATGAGGAGGTGAGAGATTTCTTGCTTTCACTGTTTCATTCCTATCTTCAGTGTCCAAACGATCTGGGTTCTTTAATTTTGATCATTACTGCCCATCCCTTAGCCTGTGCAAGTGTTTTGATACCTCAATAAGATCAGAGTCATGGAAATAGCTGTTTTAGTCTAGGAATTCTTGAAAGAATCTGGTTGACCCTAGATATTATTTCAAAACTTCGTGTTGTGGATAGAGCTTTATTGTACTGTTTCTGCATTTTTCTGGGCAATCATTGACTAGCTAGATGCTACTTGGCTAAATTGAAATTATGTCTCATTTTGTATGTGAAGACAGAGATACTTTAGGTTCAAATTTGTTATGTAAAATACTTGTTAACTTTAAATAAAAATAGAACCACATGGCACAATCAATTCAAGTCACAAGTAACATTTAAAATACCAAGATATTAAGTATGACTTTTCATTTTATAATACCAACAGGTATTATAAATATCACTGATTGGAAATTATGAAGGCAGAAAATGGATAATTAAATTTCTGAAAAATAAAATTAGTTTTATATTGTTTAAGTTATAAACACTTTGGCCCTAGAAAATATAAGTAATATGTAGTTTGCATTTTAAGTCAATTTTGGTAAATTTTCTGCTGAAACAAGCATGACCATTAGTCTTCCTAGTTGCATAAACTTTAGATTTTAGTTCTTGGCTTCTTTATTTTTGGTATCAGGAATCAAACTCAGGACCTTACTCTTGCCAGCCAGGCACTTGCGCCACTGAGCTACATCCCCAGGCCATTTCTTGGCTTCTAAGTGTAGACTTGGTCTTGTCTCTGAGGCTCTTCTGCTCAGTCTTTCCCTCAGGGTGATGCTCATTTTATTGAGCACCTGATGTTTACTAAGCACTGTGGTGAAGACTTTATAAACATTATGTCATTGAATTCCCTACTTCAGACACCAGAAAACTGAGACTTAAAGAGATTAAGTATCTTGGCTCAGGTCTGCCAGGTGAGAACCATGAACACTGCACAGAGTGGCCCATGCATTTTTGGTTTTCCCAATTTTTCAGCATTAATTGGATTTCAGCTTCTTATCTGTCCCTAGCATGAGGTCTCTATAGACTCCTCAAGCACTTTGAAGGAATCTCTTTTTATCTCAGTTCTTGGATAATTTTATCTGAAGAAGCATCTGATTGGTGGCCTGGCTCCTTGGTTATACTATGCAGACTTACGAAAAATACGCATAGCTCTGAAGGAGACAGAGCCTGGTTGTATTTTAAATGCTCAATATATGTCTTCTTTCTTCCTCTTCCTTTTTCTGCTCTCTTGTTTTGTTTTACAAATGTCACAGGTCTTGGTTTTTGTTTTTTGCTCCCAAAGAAACACTGTGATTTAATTCAGCATAGTCCTTGCACTGGTCCCCTGTGAAGACACAGGCACCAGGCAAATGACAGCAGGGATCGTGGAGTGGGTGATCTGAGAACGCAGTAACAGGTATGGCATCCGTGTGATTTGTCACCGTGTTCATTAGACTTTGACTCCATCAGTCTGCCAGAGAAAGTTAGGCTCCCCCGAGCAGAGGACGTACACTAGGTCTCAGAATGAGAAGGGTAGAGGAGTCATTTCAGTTATAAATCGATCTTGACAGGCACTGTCAGAAGCTTGGGGCCAATAAGTCAGTGTCACTTATGGAGCCCTAACCTGGCCACTGTGTAATTACTCCTGGGCTTTTCCTCTTGAATGCTCCACTGTCTTATTTGACAAGGTATTAATTACTGGACCTGGGAAGTTCAAATGTCTGATTTCACTCAATTGTTCAAACTCATGTCAGGCTCTGTGCACATTACAATTAGGCATGGGCAATAAGATGGGTGGAAAATGAGGATTAATTTGATCACCACAATACCTCCAGGCAAACCTAAAATATATATATCTACCTACCCAGGTGCCAGAAAGATTTTAGTAATTCAGACCTTTCTGTATTTTTATTGTAATTGTCACTGCACTACTGTTATCATTAGAAAATCTACAGTAAAACAATGTGGTTTTTTTGTCACATTCTTAGACCACTCGGAGTGCAGTTTGCAAGCTGGGGAAAGAAAAGAAAAAGAGGAAAAAAAAGAAACCAGGATTCATGGAGTTCTTTCCCCAATATACAAAATATATATTCTGGGAATGTCAGATGTAGACTAAGTTTTATATGCCTGAAGAGTCATCTTAAAATCACTTACACTGCCAGTGGGCCTGACCTTTGTCTTCGACTGAATTAGACCCCTTGCCTTTCTGTCCTCATTACACTCGCAGTCCGCTTCTATGGCATTGTAATTCTTCTTATATGTTCCCCTTCCCTCATTTCAAGAAAGTAGCCAGAACTTTGGCCTACTTAAGTTTCTGAGCTAAGAGTCAAAGTTTGCTGCAAAACATGCACCTTCTGGGTTTTTGAAAAGCCTAAATCTATTGAAGAGATACCCAAGGTATATTGGAGGCCAACCGCATAGAGAGGGTTTAGTACGTCAGAAGCTGCAGAACAGGATGAGGAAAATCAGTGAATCTACAAATGAAGGGAATAGTTCTCCAAAAGAGTATCACCTTGTTTTCTAATCTGAGGCAGTTCCTAAACAGATGGCATGATTCAGAGAAGAGGGCTAGAGGCTGAACTACGAGGGGGTTCCTGCCTCTCCAGAGATGCCTGTCCCTCACCCCTAAGCAGTACACAGACTCTACAGTAAGGGAAGCAGTGCTAGCAGGGAAGACTGTGGGCTGATTGCTTCGGGGGATTCCTCAAGTGATGGTTCCTTGTGAGATGTTAGGTCTTTGCCAGGGCCTTTTGGGCTACTCCCCAAAGAGTCTCAGCCACTGCTTTCTACTTGAAAGTTTAACCAAAACGGAACCGACCATTGTTAATGGAAAATGTAACTCTGATTTCCTACAAAACATAGAAAAGAACTTTGCTCTGAGCTTACAAACTCTTCATCAGTACATTTTTACCCTACTTGCTTTGTAATTTTATTCAACCCTGATACAATGCTTGGTCTTCCGGGGATTTGGGGATCCTGATATTAAATGGTGACCCTCATGATTCCATTCTTTTCATTGACTTTAGTTACTGTGCACAAATATTACCTTCTGAAATAGGAGCATTAAGAGGCACAAGGTGGAGAACCCTGGGCTTTGCTGTCTGTGGGAAAGCAGATCATCCTGGGAAGAAAGTCTCAAAGTTACAACAGATGCCAAGTCACAGTTGCCAGGATAGCTTGAGTTTTGAAGCAAGCAGAGACCAACAGAACTTGTGTTGAGGAAGGCGAGTAAAAGAAGCGGCAGGTATTTGCCTTCAGGAGTGTGAGTGCCTTCAGACTTGGAGGACAGGAATATATTATCAGTTACCCACTCTTGTTGGGCTTAGCTCCTACCAAGGCATGGAAAGGACTGAAAATAATAAATAGTAATCACTACAAATGTTAATGAACTCAGTTTGGAAACTTTGGACATCCCAAAACAGATTGGACAGTTCTGTTGGGCCAGTAGGCACCCGGTAATGTATTTACATTTGCAGTTCATCTCTATAGTTGTGTATTACTTGCTCATTTTTCTTTATGTCCTGAATTAGTTCCTCTGTCCCCACTGTAGCTGTTTTTATAAGTCATAAATGTCTAGATATTAGACATTATGTCTGCTTAGTTCACTTTGTAAAATATCTTGCAAACTTGCATGAAGTGTGAAAGTTTAAATTTTTGAAAAAAATGATTATTGTAAAAGACACACTGCATTGGTTTCTCTGAAAATATGCCCCCTCATTTTAAAGCCAATTGCCACAACTTTCTTACCACTTTCGGGAGCAGTTCTACAATTCTTTTTCCGTGAGTGCTTTTGGTTGCGTTATCCTGCCCAACTAAATGTCCTGAATTGACATTTATCTTTCATGGTCATTTTGACTTTGGGGAAAAGGCAGAAGTTGCACAGTGCTGGCTCCAGGGGAGAAAGTGAATGAGAATATATGGTATGTTTCATGAACTTGCATTTCTATTGGGTCTCTCTCAGCAGCAGCATTCATGGTATTTTTTAAATCACATTTTATAAAGACACTCATGAAAGAGGACTTCGGGAACTGCTGCAGAATGTGGCAAGAACAATGGCAAGAACAAATGTATTCAAAGCCTGGGGAGTGTTTTGAGGGGGATTAATGGCAATACGTTTTTATTATAATACTTGCTTAAAAAAGTGAAACATTCACTATTTATTTTGATTGCCTTATATGCCCTATATACTTGAATAATGAATTTGAAGAGTGGAAAAGGGCTCTGAACACTTAAAATTAGGGATGATATGTCATACAATACTTCTTAGCCTCTTTTAAGACTCTTTTAATCATAGCCTGGAAGTGTGAGTGCGGAGGGTACATAGCGTGCTGGTGTTTAGAACTGTGCATGGGGGTGACTTTCCCAAGTCCACACTGGTGGAATCACATTGAATTCAGGCACTCACGCAGATGTCTTGCTGGGTATAAGTGAAAGGTGGGCTTGATTTTGATCCTCTACATATGTACATTTTTGCCATGCTTCTCTTAGAAGGTACAGAGTAGCTGTCACCAAAATTTGCTTGTAATAGATATGATCCTGACCACAGGAGGATGAAATGTCAATGAAATGACTGGCTTTGTTCCTTTGCTCAGAGCAGAGGCCAAAAACCTCAAGCCAAAGGAAACCCAAAGGCCTTGTTAGCTAAAAGAATGACTATAAATTACCAGTGTTATGAGGACTCAGAATAATAATGCAAGTCCAAACTTCTCTCTGAGTGTTTGCATTTTGAACACTCATTGCCCTTGAAATGTAAAGAATCACATCAATTAATATATCCATGACAGGGGACCTGAGACACAATTGGACCAGTAAGGACAGGGCTATTGTTGGTACTGATGATGGACAGGAAGCATTGAGCTCCAACAATGGTGGGAGCCTTGGAACTAATGAGGTCAGCGGTCCAATAATTAAAAATAAAAACACCTTTAAAAGAGCCCTGAAGTGCTCAACTATAGTAGTTCTTGAGCTGTTATCACAAGCTCTCATGTCTACAGGTTCTATTTCAATAACTGCTTTCAGTGTCCAGCTTATTAGAAATCACACCCTTGAAGACTTCCCTTGGCAGGTATTTACTGCGGGTGACAGCTAGTAAAAGGTCCAAACCCACTTAAACTGTTCAGTGAAGTCCTTGGAGAGAGGCCTGAGGAGGAGAGATGGTTAGTCCAAAGAAGAACAAATTTCTGAACATTTTTGTCTCGTGTGATTAATTACTTTAGGTTTAAATTGGAGGAGGAGGATTAAAAGACAAATCTTGCAGTGATGGATGTCCGGTGACTGTGTTTTACAGCCCAAGATCTAGGAGCCTGAGCACTTCAGGCAGACACTCAGCCACACACTTTAGTTCACAGCCCTGTGCTCTTCTCTTTCTGCCTCTGGAGCTCATTGGTCTGTGTCCTCACCTATCAGCTTGAAGCAGATGACTTTCCCCTCTGTGTCTCTGACCTCGACCTCTCTTCTGTCTCTGTCACACATTTGAAATTAGTCATTGGATGCTTCTACTTGAAAACTGAAATTTCTTCTGTGTAAATCAACTCACCACTTTCCATCAAAGCTGCTTTTCCTAACTTGTCCTGATTCTAAGGGATGAATCACCTGTTTTCTTTTTGTACCAAGAGGAAATCCTGTACTCACTCTTTCCAACATGTTCATAATACTTACTCATCAACACTGGTTGATTTATTTCACCCCATTTCCTTTTCTGCAAATTGGACATTTGAAGTACATTTCACTCAGCCTTGGATTATTTCACTCATCTTTGTACTGTGCCTCCTTCTGATGTCAGCCTGTCACAAGAATTGTGATTTTTATTACTGAGTACCTTCCCACCTGCTAATTCCCTTGATCCTCATAGTAATTCTTATATGGACCAGGAAAATGAAGCTTAGTGGGTAAGTGACTTCCCAAGATCAGAGCTGTGCTGTGTTGGGTTAGGTTTCTTGCCTCCAAATCTCTTTTGGAGCTCTTTTTATATGAGGAGTCCTCTTTGCTGTCACCATAACTTAGAAACCTGAGTGTTCTTCTGCCGGAGACCTTCTAGTGCCAGTTCCTTGGCAAAGTCAGGACCAGCAGCAGGTATCTGCAAAGCAGGGACTGAATAGGATGGGTGTGCGGCCTCTCTCTCTCTGTCCTCAATTAATCATAGCCTCCCAGATATTTACTGCGCTGTGGATAAAGGACAGTTGGGGTCCTGAAGGATCAGAACTGAAAGTAGTTAAGGAATCAGAGCCCGGGATAAAAGGTACCCTTTCAGGGTTGAAAGAGGGAGTAAAAGCCACCATGGAGATTTGTGTAGGTCCCCTACCTCCTGTGTTCCAATGTTCACCCACCAGAAGGGGAGCAGAGCACTGCGCAAATCTCAGTGCACGGGCAAACATTAGGCGAACACCCTGTGTGTGCTGGACTGGCTCTAGATGGAAATATTGTAAATGTTGATCCTGTTGTCCAGTAGACAAGGGAAAAATTCTATGAAAAATCATACCTCATCAAGAACACTTAGCGACTGATTTTTTTGCTTCCTTTTATGTGCTTTAAAAAAGTTGATTTCCTGCTAGGGTTGCTGTTGGATGGTCAGTCAGCCATGTCTGAATCTGTAACCAAAATAGAAACCTCATCATATCTAAGTTTCATATGTAATTGTAAAAGTATATAATAAAGCGAAACACATTTCTCTGTGTCAGAGGAGCCCTGCTCCCTTGGCCCACTGAAGGACCTCTGGTGTCTGTGTTGTTTGTCTCTTTGCCCGCGTCGTTCCCTCCTGCAGGAATCTCCGGGACCTGCTGCGGCCGGACAGTGACATCCTTCAATGTCCTTACTGCTCTGCTGGTGCCGATGGCAGGCGGAGTATAAGCTGATGTTGTGATTATTATCTTGAGTCTCTAAAGCCTACCTGCGCTCCTCTTTCTCTCCTGAACAGACCTTATTGTTAAGGGTTTTACGTTCACAGCAGTGTTGAGTGGAAGGTGCATGGAGTTCCATATACCTCTTTCTGCCACATAACCATCCTCCCAACCATTAGCACCCAGCAGCAGGGTGCCAATTTGTCACAGTTGACGAACCTATGTATCATTGTCACCCGAAGCTGGCAGTTTACGTAGGGCTCAGTCTTGGGGCTCTGTGTGCTATGCGTTCTGACAATTGTATAATAACATGATTTCACCATTAGAGTATCATGCAAAGACCCTGTGCTAAAAAAGTACTCTGAACTTTGCTTATTTTATGCCTCCCTCCCTCTTAACCCCTGGCAGCCCCTCCCCTCTTCACTGTGTCTATAGCTTTGCTTCTTCCAGAGCGTCATATACAAACGTTCTGGACAAGCTTATTGTAAGCAGATAATATTATAAGTTAAAAATGCATTTAATATATCTAATCTACTGACAGCCGTAGCTTAGCTCAGCCTGCCTTAGATGTGCTCAGAACACTTCCGCTGGCCTACAGCTGGCCACTGGATGAGAGTACCATGCTATGCATTTCAGGCCTAGGAGAAGATCAGAATTCAAAGTACAGTTTTTATGGAATCCAAATTGTTTTCACACCATCATACAATAAAGAGTGTCATAAATCAAACTATCACAAACTGGGGACTATCTGTAGTTGTCATTATGCAGCATATGAGCCCTTACCAATCGGGTTCTTTCCCATAGCAATATGCATTTAAGTCTCCTCTCTGCTTGTTCATGGTTTGATAGCTCATTTCTTTTTAGCATGGAACAATATTCCACTGGATGTATCACAGTTTATTCATTCACTTATTGAAGGACATCTTTGTAGCTTCTAAATTTTGGCAAATAGAACTAGAGCTGCTATAAATACCTATGTGCAAGGCTTTGTATGGGCATAAAATTTCAAATTATTTGGATAAATGCCAAAGAATACAATTACTGGATCATTAAGAAGAATATGGTCAGTTTCATATGAAGCTGCCAAACTATTTTTTTTGAAACGGCTAATCCATCAGCTGTGAAGGAGAATTCCCATTGCCCCACAACCTTGGCAATATTTGATATCACCGGTGTTTTGAATTTTAGACATTCTGTTGGTGTATAGTGATACCTTATTGTTGCTTTAACTTGCAGTTTCCTAATACTGTAGGATGCTGAGAATATTTTCATGTTTATGTGTCACTTGTATGTTTTCCTTAATGTAATGTCTGTTTAGATCTTTTGTCTATTTTAAAAATCAGGTTGCTGTATCTTGTAGAGCAGCACTTTCACAGGTGTCATTTGGAAAAATTTTCCCCCGGACTAGAGCTTGTCATGTCATTCTGACGTCTTTTGCAAAAAAGAAAATTTCAATGATACTGTAGTCCAGCTCATCAATTCTTTCTCTCACAGATTGTGCTTTCAGTGCCATATCTAAGCAGTCAGCACCAGGTACGAGATCAGCTAGATTTTCTTCTATGCTATCTTATAGGAGCTTTGTAACTTTACATTTTAAGTAAAATGATGCATTTTGAGTTAATTTTTGTGAAGAGTATAGTGCATATGCCTAGATTTTCTTAATATCAATTTCATTTTATTGTTTGCACACAGACGTCTAGTTGTTCCAGAACCATTCCTTGAAAAGATTATCCTTTCTTCATTGAATTGACTTTGCTACTTTATCATAGATTAGTTGATTATATTAATGTTGGCCTATTTCTGGCCTTTTGATTTAGTTCCAATTACTTGTCTATTCTTTTCTCAGTTTCACACTGTCTTTGTTACTGTAGCATTGTAGTAGGTTTTAAAAGTGTGTAATGAAGGTTTTCAATTTTTTCTCCATTAGTATTGTGTTGGCAGTTCTGGGGTCTTTTTCCTGTTCCTGAACTTTGAAATCTGTTTGTCAATGCCTGTAGTAGTCAGCTTCATTTCAGCTACTATAATGAAATACCTCAGGCAGTTAATGTGTAAAAAGAAAATTTAGTTCACGGCTCTGGATGTTCCAGTCTGTGGCCAGGTGGCCCCATTTCCTTGGACAGCAGCATATCATGGAAAAGGTAAGAACGAAGGGTCAAGCAAAATGCTTATATCTAGTGACAGGAAGCAGAGAGACTCAGAGATTGGCATCTCACAAATCCCTTCAAGGGTATGCCAATAATTAAGGATCTCCCTCTAGGTTCCACCTCTGGAAGTTTCTACCACTCGCCACCCTGGGGACTAAGCCCCTAACATGTGGACTTGTGGGAAATGCTCATTCATAAAAATATCAGTTATGTAATTTGCTGGGATTTTGATTAAGATTTTACTAAATCTGTAATTCAAATTTGGAAGAACTGACATCTTAAGAATATTGACTCTTCTTATTCATGAAGATGGAATACTCCCTTTATTCAATTCTTTAATTCCTTTCTTCAGAGTTTTGTAGTTTTCTCCTGTAGACCTTGTACACATTTTGTTATTTCTGACTATTCCCTTTGGGGGTGCTAATGTATCTGTGATTTTAATTTCAAGTTCTGGTTATTCACGGCTGGTATACAGGAAAATAATCAGCTTGTGTGTTATCCTTATGTCTTGCAACCTAGTTATAGCTGCTTTTTTCTTTTTAAGGAAAGGAAGGTTTATTTAGCTTAGTTTGTGGAGGTTTCAGTCCATACTCAGCTGGCTCCAAGGCAGAGTGGCACATGGCAGAGGGCAACAGTTCATTATGGTGGAAAACAGCAAAGCAACAAGGGTAAAAAGGAGGAGCAACCTATAGCTGCTTATTAATTGCAGGACTTTTTTGCCAATTCTTTCAGGTTTTCTGTATAGACAACCATATTATCTGTAAACAAAGGTAGTTGAAAATAAAAAGTATATAGAGAGGGACAAAATAAACCTATCTGTCCCTGTTAGTATACCTTTTGTTTCCTTTCTTTACTTTGTTAATTAGGACTTCTCCTGTGATGTTGAAAGGAGTGTTGAGAGCGATCACCCCTGTCTCATACCTAATCCAAGTGGGGAAACTTTTATTTTCTCACCATACAAAATGATGTTCGCTGTAAGCTTTTGGGTTTTGTTTTGTCATGTGTGTGTGTGTGTGTGTGCGCGCGCACGTGTGTGTGTGTGTGTGTGTGTGTGTGTGTGTGTGTGTATGTGCACATATTACTGAGGATAGACCCTTCACACTGGGCTACAGCCCTTTCAAACCTTTTTATATTAAGACAAGTTCTCACCTTTCCTCTTCAGCCTCCCAGAGTCCCGGGATTATGGTTGTGCACCACCATGTTCACCTAGCTGGTCGTTCCTGTAGATGTTACTTCTCAAGTTGAAGAAGTTTCCCCCTCTATCTAATTCACTAAGAGTTTTTATTATAAATGGATATTGGATTTTTTTCTTCCTGTTTTGGTATGATCATGTGATTTTCTCTTTTAGCCAGCTATATGATGGATTACATTAATTCACTTTTTGACAATGACTAAGACTTGCATACTTAGAATAAATCCAACTTGGCTATGTTGTATAATTCATTTTATGTATTGTCAAATCTCATTAGCTAATATTTTGCTGAAGAATTTTCCATTGGTATTTTTGAAATATCAGTCTGTCATTTTCTCATAATGTCTTTGATTTTGGTATTAGAGTAGTGATAGCTTCACTGAATGAATTAAGGAAGTATTCCTCGTGTTTCTGACTTTGGAAAGAGATTATAGAAAATTAGCATAATTTCTCCCTCAAATATTTGGTAAAATTTGGGCTAATACTTTTTGTTCTAGAAGTGTGGTATTTATTCAAATTAGTATATGGGCCTATGCAGGTATTCTAACTTTTTTGTGTGAGTTTTGGCAAATTATGCCTTTCAGTAAATTTAAAGGTTCATTTCATCCAGGTTATCAAATTTGTGAGAACACTATTGTTCATAAAATTTATTGTCTTTATGGTCAGTGGGATTTGTGGTGCTGTCTCTTTTATTTATGATACTAGTAAACTGTGTCCTTGATCTCTCCCCTCCCTGTCCCCCCTCCCCCTCCCTCTTCCTCAGCCTAACTAGAGGCTTATCAATTTTGTTGATCCTTTTGAAGAAGTAGTTTTTGGCTTTGTTAATTGTCTCTATCAACTCTTTCATTCTTTTACCATCAGTGGAAGTTTGAGTTGTTTCTGTATCAAGACTATGGTGACTAATATAGCAGTGAGAGTATTGCTGTATGAGAACACAGACAAGCTGAAGAGACCTTGATTCCAGTTCCTCTGAACATATACTCAGAAGTAACATCTGCATCATATGGAAGTTCTATTTTCTTTTTTAGTTTTTTAAAATTTTAAGTTAAGGAGAATAAAAACTAATATAAATAGAAACAATACAGAATTTCAAAAACCAAGATAGTATGAATTCAATGATGTCCTGGTGGTTCTATTTTTAAAATTAAGTTTATTGGTATGTTTTAGTTACACATAATGATCACATTCCTTATAGGGAATTTGTACCTGTACATGACATAACTTGATTCTTTTTTTCCACTTTCCTACCCTCCCTTCAACCTCTCTTTCCTTCATTTACAAAAGCTTTGTTTCCTTTTTTCCTCTTTTCTCATCGTTTTTTCTTCCTTCCTTTTCCCTTCCCTCTCTCTAGTTCCCCTTTGCTTGTGAACATTTTCTTCCTATGTCAGAGTATCTATCGTATTTTAGTCTTTATTTACACTTTCAGTTTCTCACACCAGAGAAACAATGCAGTGTTTACACATGTCTGATTTATTTCACTTAAGAATATGGCCTCAAGGTGCATCCATTTAGCTAGAAATGTCTCAAACTTATCCTTCTTTGTAGCAGAGTAATACTCCACTGTATAAAAAACCTCCACATCTTTCTTATCTGTTCATCAGTTGATGGGCATTTGGGCTATTTCCAAGATTTAGCTATTCCAAACTGTGCCACTATTTTTAATTCCTTGAGGAGCCTATTTGTTATTTATTTATTTATTTATTTATTTTTTGGCGGTACTGGGGATCGAACTCAGGACCCTGCGCTTGCTAGGCAGGTGCTTATTCCACTGAGCTATATCCCCAGCCCCCAATTTGTTATTTAGAAGTGTATTGTTTAATCCCTTTGTATTTTGTGATATTTTAGTAACTTTTCACCATTGAATTCTTATTTAATTCCATTATATTATGCTCTCATAGGATGCTATTGTTTTCACTTTTTTATATGTATTTTGTGGCTTAGAATGTAGTCTATTCTTGGTGAGCTTTCCATGTGAGCTTAAGAAAAAATGCGTTTTATTCTGTTGTTGGATGAAGTAATCATTAGCTATACCTCACCTCCAAATAGTTGATGGTATTGAGTTCAACTTTGCCCTTATTGACTTTCTAACAGAGGGATCAGACCTTTACTGATAAGAGTATTAAAATCTCCAACTGTAACAGTGAGTTCATCTACTTCTCTTTACATTCTACCAGTTTTTGTCCAGTATTTCTTCTTCTGTTTTGTTTGATCTGTTCACTTTCTTTTATAATTTCACCTAAGATTCTGTAAGCTAAAGTCTTATGTCCTAACTCAATCTAATTTCTCAAGATCCTACTTATTGGGAAGGGGTAAATATTGTTACTTGAATTATCTCCTGCTAAATGCTAACTTTTGTATGAACATGTGGCAATATACATGAACCTCAACCATGTTCTTCTATATTAATACACTCATAGGAGTGTAGTGGCAGGTAGCCTGTTGATTGGTTCTGACACATGGCAGGGCATGGCTAGCACTTAATGCAAGGTTACTAAACCATTAAAGGAATATATCAGTGTCCACCTGGAGGAAGAGATTTTGTGTCCTAGTGTCTGAAAAAGTAGAGGCCAAAATAAAAATTTTTAAAAAGAATAAAAGAAAAGAAATAGTTCATAGGAATCAAAATCATGTTTCCTAAAAAGAAAAGTACATAGCAATGTGTTATACTGAAAATAATATTGTATTTGGAGTTATGAAATCTAAACATAAGTTCTATTTCCATCATGTTGGACAATTTACTTATTGTCTCTAGGTATTAAGTAATACTTTATGGAGTCATTATGAGAAAGTACTGAGATATGGTGTTCTACGTGAGCTACTAAATACTTCCATTAAATCTTTATTGAGGGTGAGGGTAAGATGACATCAAACATTCCTTCACAGATAACTGTTTGAAAAACACTCTGAGTGTATTTATACAGAAGAGCTCTGACACATGCTTCACTTTGTCATTTTTGTTTAGAGAACTGAATCCTGATTTCACTATTTTCCTTGGGTTACATAAAATGTTCTACATTGTATTACTAATTTGTAGAACCTGAGATTAGTGGTAAATGGTTGTTTACAAGACATTTTTATTTTTGTATCATGAATTCATGCTATTGGGCTTATATGTCTGCCTAGTATAAACTCACTTCAATTCTCAGCTACTAATGTGTTTCTAATTAATGAAACATATAGTGGAAACATTGAAAAAATCTCTTTCATCATGGAGAAGTGAGGCTTGAAATTCTGTTGGTTTGGTATGTGCCTTTTTGTTTTGTTACCTAAGGGTTATTGCCAAACGGAAATGGAACTCCCTAAAGTGCCTCAGCAAAACTAATATTGCTCCATAATGGAATTCCTGAATTATCACTTATGTGTTATATGTGTAGTTTTCGAAAGTGTAACTCATTTCCTTCCAGAATCTGAAATTCTGTGTAATTTTATTAAAAAAAATTTTTTAAACAAGTTCAACCGAGGACTTGTTGGATAGGACACTTCTATGTTAGCAACTCATCCTTTATTCCTGTTTCCCACAGGAGAAATTCCTAACTAATGTCTTCTTATCCAAGCTCCAGCTTCCCTAGTTGGATCTAATTATGTAGAAACCTTAGTTATGCAGTCACGTCCACCTGCAGGGGGGTTGAAAGTTAGTCACGTTACTCTAGACTTGTACTCTCCTTGGGTTCTAAATAACCAATGTTTCTTTGTTTTGTTTTTTGAGAGTCTCATTATGTAGTTCAGGCTGGTCTTGAATTCACTATGTAGCCTAGCCTGGCCTTGAACTCACCGGAATCCTCTAGTCTCAACCGCCTGAGTGCTGAGATTATAGGCGTGTTCCACGATACTGGGCCAAGATAACCAGTTTGTGCAATAAATTTTGTCTTTGTCATGGAACAGCACCTAATTCATCTTTTTCAGCTGAAGCCCATTTGGACTGCTCTTGGTACCTACCATGCTCTAACCCTCTCTTTTCTCTACGGTTGGAGTCCCACTCTCACCATCAACTCCATCCACTACACAAAGAACAGCTGTGATTAGTCAAACACTTACACCCATTTAATCAATTCTTCAAAAGCTCTAACTAGTGTTGGCTGTTTTTGATTATCTCATCTTCCCTTACTTCACCCCTTGGTCTAGATTTTCCAACTATACTAAGTTCCTGCCAGCTTTTCTCAGGGATCACGCTCTTTGGTGTCTTAGTATTTTCATGTGCACTTTCCTTAACGTGAATCAGTTTTCCACCTTATGCCCCTCAAACACAGAGCCCTAACTGTACAGATGATTCAGTTTACTCTTCCAAGGTTATTTGGTTTGGGTTAAACATTTCCCCATGTATTTTCATCTCATCTTATACTTCTCTGGATGCAGCAGATTGTGAAGGGCTTTTTACTAACTTTTTACCTCCATCCCTACCCCCAGATGAAAACACATCTATCGTATTCACAGTAATAGTTCCATGCCCGTTATATGATACTTGATGAAAACTTGGTTTAAAAAAGTGTTGACTTTCCGCTCCCAACCAATAGCGAGTGGCCTGCTGCTGAGACTGAATACCTAGTTCTTCCTGAAGGAAGCAGTTGTGTAAACACTTATATTTCTTCATGAAAGCATGTTGTCTAGAATCATAATCATTCTATTACCATCTGAAATGTGGAAATAGTTACATGATTCAGAAGCTCTGCAGATCAAGACTGGAGGAGGTTTGTGAAAATGTGAACTTTGGAGTAACTCCCCTATATCCTATGATTCTTCTGCAGATCTCTCTATCTCAGATTCACCCTGTAACGAGCTCTGTAGTGACATCTTTATGCAGAATTATCCCTCTCTCTGAATGCCATTATTCTTTTGCTTCTTGCCTGTGTAAGTGTAGCAGTTTGCACTGCCAATGGAGTCAAGGGATGGAGACCCCCAACGCCAACACTTCCTTTAACATAAACTTTTTCCTCAAGGAAGGAGATGGTGATCCAGTGTCACAAGTGCATCTGGGCTCTAAAATGCACATGCATATACATGGATGCACTCCTGGGTCTATCCTAGAAAAGTAGAAACCACCCTTTCTACATGTCTAGATGAGACAGATGGGCAGATGAAACTCAAATTAGGAAAGTACAATGGATTTCAATTAGATTTTATGATTCAAAGAGTCACCCATTTTTCAACTCTTAATTTGGCTCCTTGCATCAAAACCCAGCTAATGTGGAGACATCAGACTTGCTGCACATAGACCGAGCCAAGTGTCAGTTTGATTTGGCTTGCACAGTGTTGGCCCGAACAGTGTTTTTTAAAACTGTGCTAGCTGTCAGTTTTTCAAAGTTAAATTATACATTTAAAAATGTGGTTGTTGTGCTTGTCTTAAAAAAGATGAGAAGATTGGGGCTTGATTATAGGTAATAGAAAACTTGCCTTGAGCTAAGTGAAGTTGCCCTCTTTAGAGGGGTCAGTGCTTTTTGGTTCCCTAGTTTTGGTCCCTAGAGTTACCACCATTCCAAGACCAGGCCATCTATCTGTCTGTCTGTCTGTCTGTCTGTCTATCTACCTACCGTCCCTTACTGGGCCCTGGTAGCCATTTGAGTATGATTCTTGGCCCAGCAATCCAGCATTATCTACTTTCCAACTTACTAGATTTTAGGATGTGTGTGATCTTCCTCTGAAGCATATATCCAGTCTCCTTCCACTTCTATTGGTCATATGGCATGGAAAATTGACTAAGAACATTTAATTTCCAATAAAGAGATAGGATTGTCCATGAGGAGAAGTAACACCATCAGTGCAGCTATGCTCAAACATGGTCTATTGTTCTGGTGGCATATAGGACACCATTAAAGTGGAATTGTTTTTAAAATACAGGAAAATAACCATATGTCTTATTAAGTGGAAAAATGTAGACCATATCAATTTTTATGCTATAATCCTAATTTTAGAAGAAAAGCATATATATGTATGCATGGGGAAAGTCTAAGAGAAAGGAAATATATTGAACTGTAGGTTTTAGATTTTACTCTAGTACTTTCATAATCAGAAAAGAGATAACTTTTCAAATGCAAAATCATTATTCAAGTAATGCAAATGTACCATTTCTCTAAAATTTGTTATAGTCTTGGAAAGGGTTTTTAGCCTGCGGGTATCCCAAGTTACTCAGTGATTAAAAAAAATGGAAGGGAACGTGAATCCCATTCATGGGTGGCACAGAGACAGGTGGTGCTAGGAGAAAATAGGTACTACTGCCTCCTGCTATGAGGGTGCCCGCCCCAAGCTGTCCCTGCCCCTAACTTGGGGCCAGTAGGAAATAATGAAGGAAACAAACAAAAAAATATCATTAACAGGCTGAGGACATGAGATGTGTAAACTCCATGGTAAACTCACAGAGGCAAAAATTATAAAGAGCAGAAATTAAGAGGCTAAAGTGTAAATGATAGAATAACAGAAGTAAAAGCAAGTTATGTCAAAGGTTGAGATAGAAATGTATACACAAAATACAGATAAAACAAAAACAAGTTAGAAAAAAATCCTGGACCCTTAGAGTTCTTAAGTGAATCAACATCTCCTGGTAACCGTCACCTTCCAACTCTCTCGCGTTAGGGATTAAGTTTCCAACACGTGAATTTTGAGGGACACATCCAGACCATAGTAACAACTGAAAAGAAAAATGTACCTAGAATTATGATAGCCAGCTTTTATTAGGAACCTACCAGATACCAGGGACTTTACATTAAATTGTAGGATCCTTTCAATCACTCTGTGAGTCTGCAGCTACTGTCAGCCTCCTCTGCAGCAAACTAAGGCAGTGACTGGGTGGGAAAACATGGCTTTGGGCTAGAACACAAGTCACCAGTAGCCAAGAGTCTGGGGTCTTGATCCTGCATGCTGCAGCTTAGCATAGAATATAGAGGGACTGGGAATCTTAAATTCTGCTGAGCATTTAAAATAAATGTTTTAGTGAAGAAGCAGAAGGAAATAGGAGACAAAGACCAAACTAATGATATTAATAAAAGCTGATCTGCTGGGCTGAACTATCCCTGGGAATTGGTACAGATGCCTGAGTGCAAAGGACCGAGCCCTGGGCGACGACCTGCACTCTTTACAAAAAGAAGCATGCAGCATGGTGCAATCTACGAAGAACATGCAGCCCCAGTCCCTGGAGTTTCCTGCACCAGATGCTGCTTCTACAGCCGTGTTAGCTTCTCAAATATTGTGAACAAGGCTTACAGTGAATGAGCTTTACTTACTGAAGAGGATAGGAGGTTTGGGAATAGGTAGGAAAATACAAGGAAAATCCCAATATTTTCTTGTGAGCTAAATCTTTCTTCTGGATAGGTAAGGTACTTAAGATAGTTAAGGTATTTCATGCTTGTGTACTTTCTTTAGAAAAAAATCATCATTAGCATTTTAATTTTCTGGAGCATTTTTATCAGATAAATATTATAAATATAAGTCACTAACTCACTGCAGTAGGTTTATAGCACATTGTTATTTTCTGTGCCATCTTGTTTAATGTATACTGAGTAAGGACTTGGGGAAGAAAAGAAATGGCATAGCAAAAATCATTTCAGGAAAAATTCTGACGGCAATATCAATCTTATAAAATTAGAAAGCTCAAATTCAAGTTGTAGTTGAAGCTCAGAATCTTATACATATTAGTGATGAATAACTTAATGGAAAAATTAAATTTGGAGCCGTGCAAGCATTGAAATATGGAGAATTTTATTGCAATGTCTAGGTAGACTCAGAGGTCAATCTTTGTTAGAATTTTTTTGCTGCTAACGGAAGCTTGGCTAAATCTTACAGGGAACATTGATTTTTTTTTTTTTTTTGCTTTAGCCATTATACTGTTCCTATTATACTAAAATGTATATAGGACATTACTGTTCACACTGTGTTAGACTTCAAAAAGTTGCCACAAAATACCATAGAAATCCACTTTGTTGTAAAGTTTAAAATTAAAGAAGATACTCAGAAGGAAAGAGTGCTTACTGTTGCAGTTAACTTTTCTTTTAATGCTTACCTCTTTTAAACTACATAATATTGGACTTGCTGGGAAGGATGTGAGAACAAAGATCTTTCTGTACCACAGTGTGCATACTAGAGACAGTGAGAGACACAGAAACAGAGATAGAGAGACAGAGAGATGACACACAGAGGGAGACAGAAACAGAGAAATAGAGAGACAGAGAGATGAGAGACAGGGAGAGAGAAACAGAAAGAGAGAGAGTGTGTCTTTGATGAAATCAGGAAATGCTCTAAACTCTGAGTTGAAAAATAAATGATGCAGTAAATAGTGGGTCAGAGAAAGAGGGTGAGTTGTGGGGGGCTGGCAAGAGATGAACTTTGTCTTCAGATTTCAAGCAAAGAGTGAAAAGTGTAGGACTCTCCAGAGCTGGTAGCCTACTCGATGGACAAGGGTTGGGGCGTCTGTGAGCCATTGGAGATTGCCTCAGTTTAGTTGAATCTCAAAGATTAGAGATGTAGGTAGAACTAAATACAATACCTATCTAAAGGCAGGATCCCACCTTGTGACTGCACTCAGTCATCATGTCTCTTCAAACTCCTGTTGGCTGTGCTGGCTTCCCACATTTTCATTGTTTTTGATGACCTTCACATATTTGAAGAGTACTGGTTAGATATTTTATAGATTGCAGTTTCGTTGGAACTTGTCTGATATTTTTGTCATGGTAACACTAGGTTTTGGAGAAGGAAAATCACAGAAGCAAAGTGACAGTCTGATGGTATAATATCAGATGTAATGATGATCATTATGTCATTATTGAGGTAGTGATTTTAAGATTTTTTTCACTGTAGTAATCTTCTGTACTGCATTATTCTGAAGGAATCTTCTGCACAGCTCACAACTAAGACATGGGGAGTCATGTCTGCTCCTCATGGGCAGAGTATCTGCATAGATTATTTAGGGTTCTGCATGAGAGATTTGTCTACTTAATTAACGTATTTAATCATTTTCATATCAGTATGAATGCATAACCCTGTCTTATATTTTGAGTTGTAATGTACCCCTACTTCATTTTGTTTCTCAGATTATTTCTTTTTTTTTTCTTTTTTTTTGGGGGGGGGATTTTTTTTAAAATTTTATTTTAAAGACAAAAGAATGGAGACATATGAACCAGAAAAGCCATAAACAATACAGAAAATACAAAGTTATACAGAATATAGTAGGGAATTAGAACTGGATGTTGTATTACATAGTTATCTTCACATTAGTTAACACAAAAATGTTAAAGGAAATACCAAATTATAGATAAGATAGTAGGGAATTTGCACTGGATGCTGTATAATATAAAGTTATCTTCACTTCTGCTAATACAAAAACGACTGAGGAAATACAGAATTATAGAGAACATAGAAGGGAATTAGCTCTGGATGCTGTCCTACATAATGTTACCTTCATCTTTCTTACTCAGTTACACAGATGATGGCCCTTTTGATCAGTTCGTTTTTTCTCCTCCCTCATCTCCGTTGCCCTACCACTCAATCAGTTACCTTCCCTGTGATAATAACTGTACTCCTGGGTTTATCTATATCCTTGGACTCTCACCTTGGGAAGAGATATAGCTGCCTCAGACTATACTATAACATACAGGGGTGTATACAAACTGCCA